>APFE031051627.1:0-61375 GCA_000404065.3 Pinus taeda | reverse complement strand
TTAATATATATAATTATAAGTGGTTAAAAATGGTCTATTTAACTAACTTAGGTTTTTTTTTTAATTAAATAATGGTTGTAACCCTAATATGGTCCTAACTAATCAGTCAAATCTAGCCGTTGTCAATATCGTTTTCTTAGCCGTTGGAATTTCTGCTCTATTTATTTAACATGCAATGCTTGATCTACTCATTCAGCTTGTCCTGAGGATGAACCACACTAGTTGATTCGAAATGCGTTGGCAAATAAAATTTCTTGTGATGTACGCCGAAAAATCTCTCATAAAATTAATATGGATCACAAAATTAATATGGATCACAGAAGCCTCAACTCAACAAAATAAATTTGAATTTAATTAGTTTTTTTCTTATATAAAATATATTTAAAAAGAAATTATTTCATATTTATTAGTATTCTTTTATTTATTTATATATATACTAATAAATAATTTTTATTTAAATTACATATATATATATATATATATATATATATATATATATATAACCCAATTTTAATTATAATTTATTCATAAAATTTTAGTATAAACCCGATTGAATATGATTTAAACCATATAATATTACATCACCGCTTAAAAATTAAAAACAAGTAGGTTTCTCCATATGAATTGAATAGAATTTTTAACCAAAGGAAAAAACTTAATAAAATAGGTTGGACCATTCAAAATTTGCCAAAATGTGATGAGAGTTGTCTGTCAAAGCTGGTAAAATGAATAAAGATCATATGTCGTGATCTTTATTATAATTTTATAATAAGTTATTTTAGTGTGATTTTTTGGAATTTTTTTATGGGTTTTTTTTTTTAATTTCTCTAAAAACTGTCTAGAATTTTATTGAAATTACAAATTTGGTGACTAACCCCTGCACAATCTAAGTGGCCTAGGGTTTTTCAAGGTGTTCAACCAATATATACATTCAAAAACCAATTTATATAACAAAAATTAAGATTTAATCTCAATTTTTTCCCCAGAATTCTTGTACCCAAAGTCCAAAAAATCCCACTAAAAACAACTCCATTTTATAATTTTATTGAATAAGTTTTGAAAATATTATCTAATTAAACATGAAAAGTAATATGCAATAATTAAACATGAAAAGTATTATGCAATAATGGAAATTTATTCTTAAACTATATATAAAAATATTTATAAAATTTATAATAAATAAATAAATGTTTATATAAAATTGGTGATTGAGGGAATGATAACTAGGTATAAATAATGTCATATGGTTTGGGTTTGAGTTTAGGTTCCACAATGATTAGGTTGGATTTGAGTTCAAATTTTTTAATAAGGTCCACATGAGGTTCATTTATATAGCCGTAGTCTAACGACCGCTTGGACGAATTTTTGTAAAATCAAGTTATAATTGTTAAAATTTAAATGTTAGGTGCCCTAGACAATTTTGATGGTGTTGAATCCATTTCCACCATCAAAAACACGATTCAAACACTACTTGTACACAATTTCTTGAGTTCTTTTTGCCTGGATTCCGACCACTTTTGGACGTCCGAGCAATTCCTCCGTCTCCTTAGATGACTCTGTCTATATATATATATATAATGAATTATAGGATAAAATAGTAAAAAGTCAGCATCAATAAACGTCAAAATTGTTGGCATATTCTTGATTGTTGGCATATTCTTGAATTCACAATAGCGTTCTCTTGTAATTCTTTATTAGAAAAATATTCTATTGTTACGAACATATTAAGCGATACATTCTTATGTTCATCGCACAAATGGAAGAACTATTTCACTAGACCTCGAGGATATAGGTTGGAAAGACCCTTGGCCTCATATAATATTTAAGAATGTCATAAATGACTTAAGCCTCTTAGTAGCCACATCATTTATAAGGATAAACTAGTATTTGCATCTAATTTTGCAAAGGGAATGTCGTAAAGCATAAATTGAAGAACAATCGAGACATGGGAATGGGGAAATCTAAATAAGATGCAGAGATGTAGAGAAATGAAATTCTAATGTTGCATAAACTAAAATTGATTTAGGGTGCCTAAGACTATATTTTTTATTAATTATTGAATTAATATTGCTTCCTTTAAGCCATTTGATAGAAGCTTCATTCGTGCTTCTGCAAATCACCTAAATTTAATGGCTTACTCAATGCTTATTAGTTTTCCCTGAAAGGTCTTTTGAACCTAAACAAAGTAATACATGTGATTTTGAAAGTTGTACAGTTGGAAAAGAAAATTGGCCAATTGGACTTCCTACTTCTATCAATTTTTTTTAGCTAGAATACATGCCTGATAATCCACACTTTTCACTTAACGATTAATGACTCACATGATTAATTGTCCCTTGTACTATGAATTTAATATTTTTATGCACTTACAATTAAGGGAACAAAGAAGATCCAAAGAATGTATACCATAGGGACCAATAAACAGTCTATTTGAATATCCTTGTTAGGTTCAACAAAAATAACATTATTTCTCCTTGAATCCTTCACAGTCAATACAAATGTTGTATAACAAAAGGTTGACGTTGTTCTCAATCAAGCAATAGTTTTGATCGAGAATGCCAGATCTCCTTGCTAAAGCACCAAGAATGTCTTGAACAACAACATTAGCTCTCTCCCGAGATTTCCATTGAGGAGACTATGCTTCGTTAACACCAAGTTGATGGCCTTCTCAGAGCTTACAACAAAAAATGAGACAAATATCATAAAAACAATTTGGAAAGCTTCTATGGTAATCAACAATAGATTTTGTACAGTGTTACTCCAAAAATTAACAAACATATTGGATTAATATGTTAGCTAACCAACATAATTGAGGTTCTATGAAGAATTTATTATTAAACGAAATACAAATTCACATCATGATCAAAATAGGTGCGTATTATGTAAGTATGATGTAATTTTGTAGGAAAGGTCTTCCATAGTAGCCTCAAGAAAGGATGCAGATTGGTGTTGGATTGTTTATCTTGGATAGTCTTAAACTGTGGATACATAATTCACTCATCTCAAGGGATAGTTGAAACCATAGACATTTCCAACTCACAGAAGATGACTCAAATTTGTAAGCTCAAATATTTGTAGTTGTTTGCAACAACTCTCCAGACTTACCCTCAGAATTATGCCAATACTTTAACCTTAAAAATGTGCCAAGAATTCTCACAAATCTACCTTCCAAATGTCCTTAACAGGATTCAAAATAAACCCATCGTTTGTGCCCTAGTGGGTGTTTGGTTAGGGCATCACTGTTCAGCCTTAAATTCTTTGATTATATTAAGGAATTAGGCTCCAAATGAATTCTTCATCCAACTACATTAGCTTGATCGAATCGTTGAACAATCTGCAATCATCTATCGTATAATCCAACCACATAGATGGATGACAGGTGGCCTAGAGGGAAGTTTTTATAAGCTCCTACATGTGACTACCTCTCTCTCCAAAGAATGAAGCAAACCCACAACCGTTTCAAGAACTTCCCTCTCCACTTTCTGGGCATAACTGTGCATAATTTTCTCATCCCTCCCACATTTTTTCTTGGGGGATATGGATTTGTAGCCAAGCATGGGTAAGGCAGAGTTGCATTTCTCATCTAAGAAGAAAGCTCCCATTCTATTTAAGAAATTTTATTGCTAGGCTTATGGAACAAATATTGAAGCCACTTCAAATACCATACAAAGCTAATTTCTTCTTATTCCTCTCCAAAGTTATCGATTGCAGATAATTTCAAATTAAAACCACCAATTTTAGAGAACCTCCATATGATTATATAGCGTTGCTTAGTATTTGTAACATGCAATATATGCTATCACCCCCTCAAGGTAAATGTTATCCAAGCAAATAATTTTGTAATTGCTAAGGGGCCAATAAAATAGGATCAAACAGACCATAGTAGGACCTACAATGATGCAGTTTTCGTGGAAAATAAATAAGATAAACATATATCCAATACTTAGTTTCAAACATAGAAAATAAACCACAATTAAATGGAGTTAGGCATTAGTTTTAACCTAGTAGTTCGTTGTACTTTGCTAGGATTCACATTTTTCAGTGGTCCTATGAAATAAGGGTGGTCACATTTTTGCGTGGTTTACCCAAAAATGTACCTTAGGAGAACATAAACCCATGATTATCCAAGGAAGAGTGGTTGAATAGATACCAGTACACAGACAAACATAAGCATTTTTCTGTTTCTTTCCTTGTGCATTACACAAGTGGATGTCTAAATTAGTGGACAGTCAGGATACGTGGAGGCTTGACGACATTATTGTGTGGACTCCAAAATTGGTGAAGTGCTTGGAAGCTTCCAAAAATAACATCGCGCATGATGTCGATCACTGGATTGATTTTATATTAGGAGGATTTGTCACTAAGCTCATGATCGATACAACTATTAGCTATATTGAAGCAAAACACAGGTTCTTCAAGGGACCATGAGGTAAGTACTTAAAATCCCTGAAGACTTGGATTAAGATTTTGCTGTGTGAAAAATGGGTTATGCCATTGCCTTGATGTTTGGGACTACGTGAAGTGGAAAATCCTCCAGAAGAAATGGAGAATTGGGCTCTGAATAAAGTTTGTTCTTAGGACCCTCATCTAGTCACGATGAAGGAATCATTCTGAGTACACTATGAAGTGTGCTACAGATATTAAGTTTGGGTGTGTCGAGGATACCTCATCCATCCACTCCACCTCCACTTCCACCTCCTCCGCATACACCTACACCTTCACCTCCACCTCCACCTCTGCATCAACCATTCAACATGGAGAACACAATGAAGATGCCAATATTTAAAAGGGTAGGAACTGAATACCCCGAAAAATTCTTGTTACTTGCAGATGTTGTGTGGACAACACATTAGATTACTGATGATAATATGAATAAAGCACAATGGTCACAACACTGTAGGATAGGACGCTAACTTGGTATATCAAGTTATGTTAAGATAGACCTAACATGACGATGGAAGAGACTCAATAGACATTGAACATTGACTTTAAGAAGCCTAAGTTTTAGTCGCAGTCTGTAATGAAGTTTAAGGAGATACATCAAAGGGTAAAGTGTGCATACTTGGTGTGGAGTTATAAAAAGGGTCTCTTTCACCTCTAGTTACCTCACATTAATATGTCAATCCGGGAACGTTTTGCTATTTCAAAGAGTGTCTCAGTCTGAGGCTTAGCATTTGTCAGAGTAATGCTCGTAGTACAGTTGTTTGAAACTACAAAAGTAAATGGATGCGTGTCTACAACTTAACTACTTCAAAAGGCTAAATATCACATTCAGATATTAAGCAATGTATCAGTCAAGGGTTCGGTAGCAATAACCCATCCCTTTAGAAACTGATAGAAAAGAAATCGAAGAACAGATCAAGGGTCTAGGAGCCGGGTAGCAGATGTTGATGCTCACTACAGGCTGAGATCATCCTTAACAAATAACAAGAAATGAAATGGCAGAAAAAGAGAACAACAATGATATAGAACAGAAACCTTAAAATGGAATAGCAATTCGAAAATGGAACAACAATTCAGAAATGAAATAGCAATTTAAAAATGGAACAGCAATTCGGAAATGGAACAGCAACCAAGGAATCAAGCAGTAACTAAGTTTAACAAGTTGTGAATCTATTCAATCACGTTAATCGAAACATCAATCCTTCATTCTTAAAGATCTACACACACAATGGAACAACACTGCCTACAGATACATGATGGAATAGCACTGAAAACCATATAAACACAACGTGCTTAGTCTAATTCCATTATCACTCTAATTAGAAAGCATACGATTGCATCTCAAGATGAAACAGTAATATTCAAGGATTCAATAATCATATAAAATCAGAGCTTCCAAGGTAAATTTTGTAATGCTAAGGCACAATCGCGTAACACAAAAACTCGTAATGGAACAACAGTATCCTGTAGAGATTAACCGTATTATACCAACACCTAAAGGAATAGTAACATGATGCAACGTCAATACAACACTTTTGTTTGAAGGAACATTAAATGGATTAAACACGACAGAGCACGTGACATAAACTTTAGAAAACACGTCAGATTACCAGATCACATTAATAAGCAAACCACACAGAAACCACGCGTAATGGTACAAGAGAAAGTGTCCTCCAGAGCCGGGCCCTTAGCCTCCAGGGGTACACCGATTAAGGTTGATCCAGGCTCAAAGATAAAAGAGTAACCAAGTCTGTATTAATGCATGAAGTAAAATTACAGTAAAGCAAGTCTTAACAGGACGTAATGATCATAGTCTTAATCTTTTTAAAAGAAATTACATAAGAGCATCACCATCCTTTAGCTAACAATGCTACCCCTTATATAAGGGTGACGACGAAGATATATAGATGCAGAAATAGATAAAACAACGATCCATCAGGATCAAGGATCCTGAGGGATTCACAGAATCATTAATCCTGAGTTACTTCTTCTCTTTTCTGCGCCGAGCTGGTATGTCCGCTTCCTTTCCTATGTTGGTCCGTTTTGATCTGGTTTGCATGCGGTCTCCCGTTGAAGGGACAATAGTTAATTCATCTTTGTCTTTTCCTTTAGGATGGCCACTTTTCGTTTTTCCTCCCTCCTGTACATGGAAACAACAATTGTCAGTGTTCTATATTAATCTCACATGTTTCGTTATAATTATTTATCATTTTCTAAGTTCATGATGCAAAAAGGCTTATAAGTCCTAATGAAAAAATACTGAAATAACCATCAAAACATACCTTCTTTGATACTCCACACACCCCCCCGGCTTACCCTTTCTCATGGCCTCATGAAAACATTGTAGTTGACATGCAAGGCAGTGAGTGAGTAGGCTGGAGATAGAATCTCATGTGAGGGCCTACAACCGTGATGCGAAACTAGGTAATCAAAGAAATGGCCTGTCTGACCCTCAGGCATCTCATACAGGGCTTGGTATCCGGGTGCAGGATGCCAAATGATTAGACTCCGGAACCTATATCCTAACCAGGATGGTACTGCCCTCAAAACAATTTCACCATAGAGGGGAAAACAGTTGGTAGCTAGTTTAAAATTCTCATACTTAAATGGTTCAGAGTTGGATATTCGGATTAGATATTCGATATCGAAATTTAGCTGCATCAATGGTAGGTTCTATGATAGAGGAAAAGTATTCAAGTCCCTGCCGAATGATTGCCTCATGCATGGGTCCTAATGCTTCAACCACTCCTGGAGCCTTCATGAGATTTCTATGTTTCCTCCATAGCTGTGCTGGGTCCCTAGGCTTAGCTCTTATCCATAGATCTAATCCGTTTTCTTGTCTTTGAAAAGTGTTATAGCCTTTGAGCCATTTAATTTAATTAACTACAAATGAAATAAATGCCTATAATTGAATGTCCCCAACAAAAGGGCCAGGGTTCAGTTCGATCTCTTGTTCTAGTATAAGGTTATGCAAGTAAAATTCACACAATAATCTCTGCGCTTTTACCCCGTAGTGTTTACAGCAGTTTATGAAATCATCTATGGTGTTAATTTGTATGGGAGTGCCTGCTTTAACAACCTTTATTTTCAATTGCAAATACCTTTCCATAAAAAACAGGGCATAGTTCTTAGCAGGGGCTCTACATGCTAGGATGTCATTGTATAGAGAACACAATGTATCCATATGTTTGATAACTACATCTAACCTACAAGTTACCTTTACAACTTTCTCTTGTTCCTTCCTCCATCCTTCGAAGGCCTGGCTTTCAGATAAGTTGATATCCCTTAGCTGTTGCTGTAGTTCTTCATTTTTTTCTCGGGGGACCGCTTGCTCCCTAAGCTTTTCTGCGTCTTGCTGAGCTTGCTTCAAACCCTTCTGAAGGGTTACCATTTTCAGATCCTTTTTCCATGCAGCCGTGGAGGCCGGGAGCTTTACCTGAACTTTCCTATTGCACTGCTTCGAGTTCAGAACCCTTATTACTCGTAAAGGTGGTGCCTCCGTCTGAATTATCTTATCATCCATTTCTATCTTAACACGAACATCAGCCCATTGCTGTTCCTTTTCAATTGGAACGATAGTCTGTTTTTCATATTCATTTGGAATAGCATCTTGGCTTTTGTCGGGGTTTTGAGCAGCAAGATGGTTTCCGGTCCTCCGCCTCTTTCCCTTAAGGGGTTTTGTTGGTGTGGTCAAACCTTTTCTTCCTGAAGTCCCTTTTACCCTTTGCCTTGCCTTTAGAATCCTAATCTGCTGGTGAAGCTGGACTATTATGTTCAATAATCTCTGCTGTTCCTTTCGTAATTCCCTTATTTCCGCCATTTCTTCAGAAGGAACAACAGGTTGTTTACTGCGGTTTGGACTATGGCCAGCTTCCTGATTTTCTTCTTGGGGTGGCTGTTCCGGGGCAAGAACCTTAATTGGCTCTGTTATTTCTTGGGCTATTTATTTTTCTGCCCTTATTTCCTCCGGACTTTCTTCTAGTGCCTTCTGATTTGGAACGGATTGTTCCTGCTCAGCATTTTCTGACATCTTCTCATCATGAACAGGCAGATTTTCTACTTCTGCCTCTTTTACATGTGATTCCGCGGGTGCATCTTTCTCCTGGTGTTTCTCTCCGGCATGGAGGTCTAATGGACTCGGAGGTTGGCCATATTCACCCATATTGGCCAAAACTTTCGCCAATTCATCTCCCCCTAATGGGTCTTGTAATGGGCTGCCTTCCTGCTCTTCCATTCCCTCCTCCTGCTCGGACTACTCGGCTTCTTTTTCTTCTTCTTCTTCTGCTTCTGCTTCTGCATACTACTCTGCTTCCTCATCCTGTACTTCTGTTTCCTTGTCTTCCCTTGGGGATTGCTCATCTTCAATTTCCACTGTCTGGCTAGTGCCTTCCTGGAGCTTCTCCAGCCCCCCTCGTAGCCGTGCTACCCGGACCGATTTCCTGCGTTTTTCTAGTTGCTCGGGTGTGCTGGTAACATGTTTCTGTTTTTCTGATTTCTTGCGTTTTTCAGGTTGTTCGAGTGTGCTAGTGACCTGCTTCTGTTTTCTTGAACGTTCGGGTGTGGCCAACCCCCCATTTACAATGGTAATTAGTTCTTCCCAGCTGCTCTGCTGCTAGGTGAGACTGTGGTTGACTATCAACCGAATCAATCCGTGATGACTAACAACTGACTCTACGTGCTTTGCCTTTTTCATGCTTCGTGCAACGTCATAAAGTAATGAATTCAACAATGCAGGTAAATTTACAGAGCATTTTTGTTTTAGAACAACTAGGAGTTTAAGATGTCGTGGTCTTACCACGTCTTTTCTGCCTTCACAGGTGATATAGCTTTGGATGGTCTTTGCTAATTCTGCCCACAGCTCTCCTAGTGTTGCTGGCAGCACCCCCTTTCCTCGAATTGTTAGGCTTTGTCCCTCCTCTTGGAAGATCTCTATAATCTTCTGCAACCTTTCCTTCTTTAACGTCCATACTGGTCAAGTGGCTGGCAGTCCCGAGACTTCTGCGATTATGTCATCGGTGACTGCTATATGTTTTCCTCTTACCATGGAGTAGTCCTCTTGCAAATTATGCAAGAATTCAATCGCTATTGTTTCATTGGACTTCTTCAGGTGGTTAAGATAGGTCAACCATCCTACTCTGCCAGGATTTCCTGGGCAGCAGCCAAAACAATTAGCACTTGTGGTTCTCTGCAAATTGATCTTCCTCCCATAGTTTCACTGCGAATTCTCAAAGGAACTACAGCTATTTGTTGAAACGTAGAGAAGCTGATGGCGTAAAACTCGTTCAAACTCTAATGCTGCGGTGTATGTAGTGGAAATGGCTTTGAACAACAACTCATGCAGAAAAAACCAAAAAAAAAGGAAGAGATAATACTGTTGAGCCTTGCTATACCCAAGTACACAATCTCCCAAATAGCGAGCTGACACGTAGTCTGGGGAATGATGAGGTTAACCTCCCCCCCCCCGCAATATGATAGGTTGTCCTAGCCATCAAATAAAGGAGCAACGCTCGTTCTGCAGCAAAGTCTTCAAGGAACAACTTATGGCAATATGTCATGTTTACAAAAACAGCTTATTACTAAAATGAGGTATAAAGTTGCGTCGCTTTAATACGTAGGAGACTGCGATGACTTGATGCAAGGTCAGGGATAAGACATTTGCCGTAAATAGAGAGTCTCATGCGGTCATTGTCACTGGTTCTGTAATGATTGGTGATAATATATAGTCATGCATTATATGGTTGGGGTAGTAACATATAATTGATTACCATGACATAAGAAACAAAATGATGTAACTAACTTACCTATTGGTGTAAATAATGTGACTTCAATACCATTAACAGTGCTCTGCTACCGACAGGTGTCCATAACCTTAGCAGAGTTGTTTGGCTCACCCATGGAACCATAGTCCTTTGTGTATGCTAGGAAACGTTGTGCAATGTCAAAATGTAGGCCAGTATGCTGGCTTGGTGACTTGTTAGCCATAATTCCATTCACGAGGAAGAAGTGAATAGTGGGCAGGCCGGCTTGTGATGAGACCTCCTATTCCAAGGGTTATTTGTTTGATATACCTTTTGGACCATTTCCCTGTTGTGGTGGCCATAGTGGGAATGCCACTTCGCTTCCATCCTGATGATCATGGTAGGCCAGCTCTTAATGAGACTTCCTATCCTACAATTTGACAATTTAGAAACGATGTTTGCTCCCTTTTTTTTTCTCTTTGTTTTTCATAAAGTGCCTTCCCTATTTATACACAAAGGGTGGTTCAACACTCCTTAAGAGTAGGAATGGCGGACGAAGTCTTAATATCCCAGTAGGAAGGTATAGATCCTTTTCTCTTATTGTTAAATGATAATCAAAGAGGATTAAAAATGGAACATCATGATACAAATAACCAATCAGAACATAATTAGTAGAACAATGGCAGCAAAAGATGATGAATAAGCATGTCTTTCCTTCTGCCTTCTCACTAATTCAGGACAATTTCTTATAAAGATAGCAATTTATGATTGATTGATTTCTGTATGTTGTGTTTTTGTTCCCATTACATAAGTGCATAGCCGTATTCAAAAAGACTTGAAAGAGCAATAAGCATCCTCAATTTAGAATAGCAAAGGGAACAAGTTGTTTCGCAAGGAGAGAAAAAGCATATAAGTGGTGTTCCTTTTGAGGAAGGGAACAACAACAGTTGACAAATGCTGTTCCTTTGGAAAAAGGAACAGGAAAAACATACAAATATCATTCCTTTGGAAAAGGAACAGCAGAAAGCAAAAGTGCTGTTACTTTGGAAAATGAACAGCAAAAAGCAAAAGTGTTGTTCCTTTGGAAAAGGAACAGCAGAAAGAAAAAGTGTTGTTCTTTTGGAAAAGGAACAGTAGAAACACAAAAATGCCATTCCTTTTGGAAAAGGAACAGCAGAAATCAAAAGTGATGTTCCTTTGGAAAAGGAACAGCAGAAAGCAAAAGTGTTGTTCCTTTGGAAAAGGAACAACAGAAAGCAAAAGTGTTGTTCCTTTGGAAAAGGAACAACAAAAACACACAAATGTCGTTCCTTTGGAAAAGGAACAACAAAAATCAAAAGTGTTGTTCCTTTGGAAAAGGAACAGCAGAAAGCAAAAGTGATGTTCCTTCGGAAAAGGAATAGCAGAAAGCAAAAGTGACGTTCCTTTGGAAAAGGAACAACAAAAACACACAAATGTCGTTCCTTTGGAAAAGGAACGGCAGAAATCAAAAGTGTTGTTCCTTTGGAAAAGGAACAACAGAAAGTAAAAGTGCTATTCGTTTGGAAAATGGACAGCAGAAATCCAAAATTGTTGTTCCTTTTGAAAAAGGAATAGCAGAAAACAAAAATTGTTGTTCCTTTGGAAAAGGAACATCAAAAACACACAAATGTTGTTCCTTTGGAAAGGGAATGGAAAAAACTCACAAATGTTATTCCTTTGGAAAAAGGAACAGCAAAACACACAACTGTTGTTCCTTTGGAAAAAGGAACAACAAAAACTCCTAATGTTGTTCCTTTTGGAAAAGGAACAGCAGAGGTAGCAAAACTTGTTTCAAAGATATGCACAAAAGTAACTCAAGAAGTTATGTACAGACTGTAAAGAAAAGTAAATTCCTTAGTGAATTACAGGTGAGGAAGACTTCTCTTCCTCCCCCAAAATCTCCATATCTGAATCTTGGCGTAGCTGTTGGCAGAAGGACTCCCGAGTAAGTGGTTTGCGATAGAGATGGACTCGATGGCCATTTTCCTTAAAGGCATATCCAGAACCATCAATAGTGATTAGGGTAAGGATACCATTGTCATGTACCTTCTGGATTTCATATGGTCCCAACCAACGATTCTAGAGTTTCCCGGGGAAGTCCTGAAACCTGGAGTCGTACAAAAGAGCCCAGTCTCCTTCGTGGAAGACTTTATTTTTAATAAGAGCATCATGCCATTTAGCTCTCTGCTGCTATATCAGAGCAGTGTGTTGAAGTACAGAGAGCCTAATTTCATCCAGCTCATTGATCTGTTGTAGCCGATTAGTCTATGCTTCAGTTAGGTCTAAGCCAACTTCCTGTGTTGTTTGTAATGTTTGGATTTCAAATTCTATTGGGAAAATGGGTTGTTTTCCAAACACTAGCTGAGAAGGTGAGTAACCAGTGGTACTCCTCCATGTTGTTCTATAAGCCCACAGTGCTTCAGGTAGTCTGGCAGCCCAATCATGTCTATGTGATGCAACAATTTTCGTTAGGATTGTTTCTATTATTTTATTGCTGCTTTCTACTTGCCCATTTGCTTATGGGTGGTATGTAGTAGAAATTTTATGCTGGACATGATAGTTATTGAGTGTTGCAGCTATTCTATTTCCAGCAAACTGCGGTTCACCGTCTGTAATTATCTCTCTTGGAAGGCCATAACGTACAAATAGATGGAACAAAAACTGTGTAATAGAGTCTTCTGTGGCTCTTGGCAGTGCCTCTGCTTCAACCCACTTGGTGATATTCTGTTGCCACTAAAATGTATGTTTTCTGGTTTGATGGTGGGTTGATTGGTCCCACGAAATCTATAGCCCATTGCTCAAATGGTTCGATGACTAGCTATGGTTTCAGAGGCATCTCATCCGACTGACTGGGGCATCTTGCTCTCTGGCAACTATCACAGGCTTGGACAAATTTCTTTGCATCTTTGAAAATTGTGGGCCAATAATACCCTGTTTGTAACACTTTATGTCCAGTCCTACGATCAACAAAATGTCCACCACATGGTTGGTCATGGCAGGCTTTCAATATGTCAAAAATTTCCTCCTCTCGAATGCATCTCCTGATATGCATGTCTGCCCCAATGTGAAACAAATAGCCCACAATCCAGGAAAATCTAGTACTTTGCTTAACAATATGTTTTCGCTCATTAGGGGTTAGATGCTTTGGTAACTTACCTACTTCTAGGTAATTGGCAACGTCGGCATACTAGGTTGTTTGAACAACGACGACAAAGAGATGCTCATCCAGAAATTGATCTACAACTGCTACTGCATCAACTGGCTTTGACATTCTTGAGAGGAAATCAGCTACCGGGTTCTCTTTTCCAGGTCGATCCTTGATTGTAATATCAAATTCCTGCAATAAAATCAGCCATCTAGTTATTCTGCCATTTGTGATAGGCTTGTTTGCTAAATATTTTATAGCAGAATGATCTGTGTACAAGGTAACAGGATATCCAGTAATGTAATGTCTGAATTTATTGACAGCATGTATAACGTCTAGAAATTATTTTTTAGTGACAGTATAGTTTAATTCAGTAGGGGATAGATTTTTGCTAATGTAATAAATTGCATATGGTTTTCTATCCTCTTCCTGTCCAACAACTGCTCCAATGGCTGTGTCTGAGGCATCAGATGATATCTGGAATGGCAAATCCCAATTTAGTCTTCAAAGGACTGGGGCTGTGGATACGAGCTTCTTCAAATCCTTGAAAGCACGTTCAAATTTCTCTGTCCAAAGAAAATCAACGTTACCAGTTAGTGCATACAAAGGTGCAGCAATACATGAATAATGTTCTATAAACCTTCTGTAATAACCAGAAAATCCAAGAAAGCTACGTACCTCTGTTTGAGTGGTAGGAGTATGAAAAAGCAAAAGTATTTGGATTTTGGCTGGATCTACCTGAATGCCAGCTGCTGAAATATAGTGTCCTAAAATAAGTCCTTCCGTCATCATCATATTACATTTTTCATGGCTTAAACAAAGCCTGGTAGCAATGCAATGTTGTAGGACTTTTTTTAGTGTATCCAGTGCTGGGTCAAACTCATCTCCGTATGGAGTAAAGTAGTCCATATATACTTCCAGTCCTTCATTTATCAGGTCTTTTTATGCACAATTCTTTAATATTTTTTGCGTATATCGGGATGTCTTGAATGCCTTGGAGGAATGGAATTTTTATGTACAAATTTTGCAATTCTCCCAGAATGTCAAAATCAGGTTGTTGTATAGGTCGAGGTATGACTAATCATTCTGGGAACGGGGGAGAGGATGTGGTTGCTTGATTATAAGTTTGTTGTTTATTCACATCCTCTTCATGTGACAGATGTTCTCTAGGTAACTGATCTTCAATCTGAACTGTTTTATTTCCCTCAGTTTGAATAATATGCCCAGATCTTAGCTGAAGATCATCACACTCCCTCATATCGGGTCCTACTTCTAGTGTTTCTAGGATTTGGATAGATTGGACCGGTTTGTTATTTGGGTTGGGGTTGGGTTAGGCTGGGAGTTGCGGTCTCAGATTAGATTGGGGATTTTGCTGTAAAGTTGGCAGTGTAGGTTAAGGGAGAGGGATATTTCCTATTGGCTGATGCGTTGGTCTCTGCCAGTTTGTCTCCCAAGCTGAGCTTTGTGAAGTAGGGGGAGTCCATTGTGGTGGGTATGGGTTGTTTTACCAATATGGTGGGGGATAAGGAGGATTTGACCAACCAGATTGGCTCGTCTGATTCAGCCACGAGTTTGCAGAAGGAAATCACTGTGGTGACCAGTTTGGAAATGGAGGCTGAAATTGACTTTGCCATGTATTAATATTGTTGAGCATTATAGTGTGGAGATTGAAAAGAAGAAGCTGGGTCTGGAAACATACCAGTTTGTCGTGGCTGCCACTGACGGCGCTGGTTGAGCAAATACACCGCTTCTGGCTCTTCTTCTGCCTCCTTATATATTGTTTTCAGTCTAGGTAGTGAGGGACAGCTTTCCGTAGAGTGATCTCTTGTATAGATGGCGCATGTTTGGAATGCATCTAGTGGACACTCTTTATGGCTATGCTTCTTCCTGCATCTGGGGCAGAAGATTGCCAAATTCTGTTCTGCCTCCATTTGCTTCTGCTTGGCCTACAAAATATCCAATTGTGTAGTCAGTGTCCCTAGTATATCAGTTTTCAAATTTTCTAATAAATTTCCAATTTCTACACGCGTTACTCCTTCTGATGAGATTTTATTCTCTCTTACAAACCGATCATGTTCCGCCAGTTTGATTCATGTACTGCCTCTCGAACTCCTAATACATAAATCAATTATGTCAGCAAAACTTTCTTGATAAATCTCCCCTTTTCCCATAATGTTTAATGTTTCGATCCATTGTTCCTTCATGCCCCTTATTAATGCTGTTTTCAACACGTTATCAGGTAAAGGCAGTGATGCATAGGGAGATCTTTGTAGATTATACTGGAAACGTTCCACATACTCTTCTAATGTTTCGTTTGGTCTAGTTATCATCTGGAATATTTCATCTTTTAGTTCTCTAAACCTGCAATAGTCTTGATATTTTTTCAGAAAATATTTTTTCATTTGTTCCCAGTTATTTATAACCCCACCACCTAATCCCATAAACCATCTTAAAGCAGCCCCTTTTAGTGTAGAGGGAAACAATTTTAGTTTCTAGGGGTCAATGGTGTAATCATATCCCCTGCACAGTACATCAAATTCAAATAAAAATGCATCCGAGTCTTCTGATGTGAGCCCGTGAAATGTAGGGATATGTTGAAGGGGGATTGCTTTCATGGGGACATTTGCTGCAGAATCCACTATGGGATACTGTAATGTATAGGTCTGGCTGTTTGGCTGGTTTTGAGCCATTGGGTCAAATATATGCAAATAACCTTCTGGGATATCTAGGAGGGTGTTCCTAGGTTGAGAGAAAATGGCTTTGACATGAATAGTTTTAATACCACTTCCTCTATCTGGGACTTTTGACTGAGGAGATTGGGTCTCTCCAATAGTAATTTTTGCAGCACTCCATTTGTTTGGGCTGCTCAATGGCTGAGTTATATTAAGAGGAGATCTCGGTTCCTCAGTTTCCCCTATCTCTCCTCCTCCTTCACAAATATTACTGAAATTCCCTTCCTGCAATAGCTCTGGAGTAGAATTTTCAATTTCTTGAAAGTCCTGCTCGTTAGTTTGACTATGCACCTCAGCAAAGGCTGCAAATGGTGAACCTGTGGCCTAAAGGGAGCTAGTAGGCTGTTTGGAAATAATTTTCCTGGGTTCTACTGAGGGCTGAGGTTTGGCTCTCTTATAGATTTCGTCTATGAAGGTTGATCGACCAAGGGTCATCGGCCCCTTAGCTTTTTCTGGCTTTGGTAAAGGTTTGGAATTTTTCTCTGGCTTTTTCTGCTTAGTCATGCACTCAATTTAACTACTAAATCCTACTTAAGCAAATAGCAGCAAATCTGTAGGAAAGCGGGCAAAGGAGCAGGGCTTTTACATGCTCCACACGTAGGTTCTTACCTTCCATTTTCAAAACCCAATTCTTCCCTAGCAGGTTCGTACACTACTCTGAAAAAAAGAACAAATGGCTACACTCTTTCCCCGGCAATGGCGCCAAAATGTGGAGCTATAAAAAGGATCTCTTTCACCTCTAGTTACCTCACATTAATATGTCAATCCAGGAACGTTTTGCTATTTCAAAGAGTGTCTCAGTCTGAGGCTTAGCATTTGTCAGAGTAATGCTCATAGTACAGTTGTTTGAAACTACAAAAGTAAATGAATGCGTGTCTACAACTTAACTACTTCAAAAGGCTAAATCTCACATTCAGATATTAAGAAATGTATCAGTCAAGGGTTCGGTAGAAATAACCCATCCCTTTAGAAACTAATGGAAAAGAAATCAGAGAACAGATCAGGGGTCTGGGAGCCGGGTAGCAGATGCCGATGCTCACTACAACCTGAGATCGTCCTTAACAAATAATAAGAAATGAAACGGCCGATAAAGAGAACAACAATGAAATAGAACAACAACCTTAAAATGGAACAGCAGTTCGAAATGGAACAACAATTCAAAAATGAAAAAGCAATTCAGAAATGAAACAACAATTCAGAAATGGAACAACAATTCAGAAATGGAACAACAATCAAGGAATCGAGCAGTAACTAAGTTTAACAAGCTGTGAATCTATTCAATCACGTCAATCCAAACATCAATCCTTCATTCTTAAAGATGTACACACACAATGGAACGGCACTGCTTACAGATACATGATGGAACAACACTGAAAACCATATAAACACAACGTGCTTAGTCTGATTCTGTTATCGCTCTAATTAGAAAGCATACGATTGCATCTCAATATGAAACAGTAATATTCAAGGATTCAATAATCATATAAAATCAGAGCTTCCAAGATAAATCTGTAATGCTAAGGCACAATCGCATAACACAAAAACTCTGTAATGGAACAATAGTATCCTGTAGAGATTAACCATATTATACCAACACCTAAATGAATAGTAACAAGATGCAGCGTCAATACAACACTTTTGTTTGCAGGAACATTAAATGGATTAAACACGACAAAGCATGTGACATAAACTTTAGAAAACACGTCAGATTACCAGATCACGTTGATAAGCAAACCACACAGAAACCACGTGTAATGGTACAAGAGCAAGTGTCCTCCAGGGCCAGGCCCTTAGCCTCCAGGGGTACACCACTTAAGGTTGATCCAGGCTCAAAGATAAAAGAGTAACCAAGTCTGTATTGATGCATGAAGTAAAATTACAGTAAAGCAAGTCTTAATAGGACGTAATGATCATAGTCTTGATCTTTTTAAAAGAAATTACATAAGAGCATCACCATCCTTTAGCTAACAATGCTGCCCCTTATATAAGGGTGACGACGGAGATATCTAGATGCAGAAATAGATAAAACAACGATCCCTTAGGATCAAGGATCCCGAGGGATTTGCAGAAACGTTAATCCTGAGTTACTTCTTCTCTTTTCTGCGCCGAGCTGGTATCTCCGCTTCCTTTCCTGGGTTGGTCCGTTTTGATCTAGTTTGCATGCGGTCTCCTGTTGAAGGGACAACAATTAATTCATCTTTGTCTTTTCCTTTAGGATGGCTACTTTTCGTTTTTCCTCCCTCCTGTACATGGAAATGACAATTGTCAGCATTCTATATTAATCTCACATGTTTCATTTTAATTCTTTATCATTTTCTAAGTTCATAATGCAAAAATGCTTATAAGTCCTAATGAAAAGATACTGAAATAACCATCAAAACATACCTTCTTTGATACTCCACACTTGGTAAGTATATCAACTACCACCATGATGACACTCTTTCCTTCAGACTTGGGTAAACCTATGATGAAATCCATTGAAACCTCCTCCCAACATTGACTTAGAATGGATAAAGGTTGTAATAGACTCGGGGTCTTAATTGTCTCAACTTTATTTTGTTGGCAAACCGAACATTCTGCCACAAACTTTTGAATATCATATTTATGGCCATCCCAAAAATTATATTTCTTAATCCTATGGTAAGTTTTTAAAATTCCCGAGTGCCCTCCTAAGGGAGAGGTGTTCAATTCCAAAATAATCTTTTGTTTGAGTTGGAAATTCCTACAAAGGTATAAGCAATCTTTGTACCATGATGCATCATTTTCCCAGCTAAATGTATCAGATGTACTAGGATGTTGTTGCAACTTTTGAATTAGTGCCCACACTTCTTCAACATTCTTCCATTCATCCCTCACTTTAGTTATCCAATCTAGTTGGATAATAGAAATGGCACAAATAAATGCTTCCACATCCTCATCCTTTCTTGAGAGTGCATATGCAAGAACATTTTGCTTCCCTTTTATGTAGATGATTTCAAAGTCATAACCTAACATCTTTGTGACCCATTTTTGTTGTTCCTCTAAAGATAATATTTGTTCTAAAAAGTATTTAAGACTATCATGATATGTTTTTACCTTGAAGTGCCTTCCCATTAGGTAAGGTCACCATTTCTTAAGTGCATGTAGTATTTCGAGCATTTCCTTCTCATCAATAGCTTTGTGTAAATACTTTCCTTTTATTGGAAGACTTTCAAAACAAGAATCAGTCTTCCTTCTTGCTTTAAAACAACACCAATTCCATTTCTTGAGGCATCACATTCCACAATAAAGATTTTTGTGAAGTATGACGTAGATAAGACCAACGCTTGGCACATTGCCTCTTTAAGATGCTCAAAGGCCTTAGTTGCTTCTGGAATCCAATAAAATGCATCTTTCTTTAGTAATGTTGTTAAAGGTGTAACTATTTTCTCATAATTCTTAACAAATTTGTGATAATACCGTGTCAACCCGAGAAATCCTCACATATGCTTGATGGATGTTTGGATTTTCCATTTCTTAATGACTTTAATTTTATTAGGGTCTACCTTAACACCCTCATGAGATACAATATGACCCATATATTCCACCTCTTTTACTCCAAAGAAACATTTGGAGGTTCCTGCATATAATTGTTTCTCCTCTAATACCTTGAGCACCCTGACAACATGGTCAACATGATCCTTCCAAGACTTGTTGTAGTTTGGTATATCATAAAAAAATACTAACAAAATTTTTCTAAGGGTTTCAAAATGGAATTCATCAAAACTTGAAATGTAGAAGGTGCATTCGTAAGGCCAAAAGGCATGACCAAAAATTCATAATGACCTTCATTAGTTTTAAATGTTGTTTTCAGAACGTCTTCAATATTCATTCTTATTTAATGATATCCTCAATGAAGATCCAACTTGGTGAAGTAAATTGCTCCATGTAATTCATCCAATAATTCATCAATGATGGAAATGGGAAATTTATCCTTAATAGTGAGCTTGTTGATCTCTCTATAATCGGAACACATGCGCCATCATCCATCCTTCTTGTACACCAATACTACTGGAGAAAAGAAAGAACTTTGACTAGGTTGAATTATACCCACCACTAATATTTCTGCAATGATACGTTCAATTTCACTCTTTTGGGCATAGGGATATCTATAAGGCCTGATGTTTGGAGGAATACTTCCTAGAATCAAATGAATATCATGATCATGATTAGGAATAGGTGGAAGGCCTTTGGGAGTCTCAAATACCTTGGAATGATTGTCCAAGAATTTTTGGAGGTTTGGATAAATAGATGATCTCGATGTTTGAACCTCTAGAGAACATAATTGTGTAATTACACCCAGTTGTTCTTTCTTTAGAAGTTCTTTCATGCTATTAGATATGATTATCTTTCTTGGTTTCCCTATGATACCCCTTAATTCAACTTCCTTTCCTTCCCAAAAAAAATCAAGAAAAGTTCTTGAAAATTAAAGGTTATCGTACCCAAAGATTGTAACCATTGGATTCCTAGTACAACATCAACACCACCCATTGGAATGGAAAGCATTGGACTATTCAATACATAATCTCCCATGCATAGCTTTATATTATGGAACTTTACACAGAAATTTATGGTTCCTACATTTGTAACCATCACTTGACACTCTGGTGCTGGATATAGGAAGCATTTTAATTCTTTTTCTATCCTATAATGAACTAAATTATTGGTACTACCTGAATCAATCAACACTATTACCTTGTTGATATGTCCTTCTATCTTGAGAGTTTGAGGAATGGTAATTCCTACGAACGCATTACAAGATATTGCTAGATTCATTTGTTCTTTCTTTGAGGTTGATTCCTAGTATATATCCTCCTCTTCTGATGTTTCTTGTTCCTGTTCTTCCCCCTCTTCACAATATATGTAGAATAATTTCTTCTCAGCACATTTATGACCTTTATCGTATTTTCTATCACAACTGTAACAAAACCCTTTTTCTCTTTTTTCCTCCAATTATTGTGGTGTCAACCTTGTAGGTTGTGGAAGACTATGATCAGTAACACTTCCATTTTTATAGTTGTGATTGGTAGACTTCCTTGGTGCCATAATTTTTCTTACAACTTTTCTTGCCATCCTGAATGCCTTCTCCAAGGAATCAGGTTCCCAAAGCGAAACTCATGTTGGATGTTATCTTTTAAAGTCCCTAGGAAGACATCAATCTTATGCTTACCTCGAATATTGGTTACCCTAATATTCAATTTTTGGAAGTCTTCAATATGCCCCGCCATTGAACCCTTTTGTTTGAGACTTATCAATTGGATAAAGAAGGTGTTGCTCTTTGTATCTTCATAATGTGTTATCATTTCTTCCATACAAATTTACCAGGTGACAAGTGGTTTATGATAACAAAGCCATCTATACCATGCAAACTGTTTGGGTTGTTAATATAAAGATGCAATCCATACCTTTTATGAGGGTTGCACATCTTGTAGATCAAAATATTGCTCCACATGTAGTATCCAAGTTATCGGATCCTTTCCATCAAACTTCCTCATATGTATCTTTGGAATGTGGTGGAACTCTTAAAACCCACACGGGAGTCTGTAAAATCTTGATTGGTATTTCTTTTGTCTTCGTCATGATGTTCATGGATTGCCTTGTCACCAGTGGGACACCTTTCTTCTAGCAACTTTGTCAAACATTCTTTCAATCATTCTATCTTAACATTAATCATTGCTTCCATGTCTGATTTTAAACCATCATTCAAAAATACCATGTCCCTTTTTATACCATCTATCTTAACATTCATCATGGCTTCCATTTCATTTTTTCTTTACTTTTTTCGAGAGCTAAATTTGTTTCTTTTGGTCATGCAATTGTGATATATCATGTTGCATTTCTTCCTCTTCTTCATGTGTCATAGTGGAGCTTGCGGGTTGCTTAATAGGTGTTTCCATTTTATTTCTATGGGGCATAAATTAATGATAATTATTCTTCACTGTGCCCTTTTGAATCACTTCAAACTAATTTTTCAAAACAAACTTATACAAATTTTTAAAAAGGCTACACACCCTTTTTTTTTGGCTTCATAGGAGCATGATATTGAATATGTTGTATCTCTACAATTTCAAATCAGAAAGGTCTGACATTTCATCCTATGGTAGCCCTCTGAAACTTATTTCCAGACCCACAGGTCTGATAAATATTAGAGTCTTCATGAAAGAGTTAGGCAAAATATCCCACAATGACCGGATTATACACTTCTTCAGTAGAGAAGACTTGTACGAAGTGCCACGCATCATTTTGTCCACCTCAGGACCTGAAAATTCTACAGTGAAAACTATAGTCTGTCCTCTTTCTGTAACTTCTTACTAAATTTCAATCTCATACTCAGAGAGAATGTTATGACGATTTTCCATAGGTCACCTATTTAGGATGTAATTCGAGACAAAGAAAAAACCCTATCTTCCTTGGATCATATATGCGAACATATAAATAGAAAAGATCTCCAATTCGAACCTGAGGATCAGCGAGATTTTGGCTCGAATGGTTTTTGTTTTAGCTTCTGAAATGGCGTAGAAAAAAACTTATAGAGAAAATTCCATGATGGCTTGTTTAGAGCAGTGAAACCCTGGAATCCAAACCTCTGATACCAAATGTTATGCAACCAGCTCACAAAATAGAAGAAAACATAGATCAACACCTTCAAAATTAGCCTCTTCAAGGGGGAACCTCCTTTAGATTACACAAATGAACAATTCTTCAGTGATTCAAATGACACAACCTTCTTTCTATATATAGGAGGCTAAGGGGTCACAATATAATCAGAGTTGACAATAATAATAATAGTGGGCTTCTATGGGGCACAACAATAACAATAAGGGGGATACACTAATAACAATGATGGAATATATTGTTTGGATATATGCTCGTTCTTTTCAAAACAAATGGATGCTTTTTCTTATGTATTAAATCCATCAATGTGATTAATATCAACCTCAACATCAGCGAGGCCCACTGTCATTAGGATTTAGTTAGGTAAAAGAAGACGTAGTATTGACCCCGTGCCTCCAGCTATTTCAAGCTCTGATTTCTTGGTGTGATTCGGTTTGGGAAGAAGAATTCATCTTCATGATAGATCTATGTAATATGTGCCAATGTTATCATTATTTGTAACGTAAACTTTGTTGTCTACGATCAATAAGGCCTAGAACTGTGTGTTGGTAAAGAAAGACAACCCTATAATCCAAGAACACCCCACCTCTCTACCTTCGTCATCCATATCAACAAATGAAAGCTATGTCGTGCTATGGGAAAACGTCTCCAATTTGACTGTATTTTTCAAATTTGTGAAAGCTTGCATTAGCATTTGATGGAGAGAAACTCGCCAGTGATAGTTGTCAAAAGTGGTTAAATATTTTGCCAGTGATTTTCTCAATTTGTTTTCTTCAAGGAAAGCCGCAAGTCTCCTTCAAACCATAGTTGTCCATTATTGTTTTGAGGGCCTAAGTCTCGTTCAGAGGAATATGCATAGTGCAGAGTTAAATATTTTAGAAGTTTATTTTTATGAAGGTCACGTGGAAAAACCTTTTTTTTAAGTCAAGCCATTTATTCAAATGGTTTGATTCATTCGTTCAATTAGTCATGAATTCTTACCATGTCTTTCACTATTCACACATATAAAGGGTTCGATATGACTATTTTGTCATCCACGTGGCAAGTAGATCTTTAATGGTTCCGACAACAGAGTTGGTTGAGAAAATAGTATTGAAAATGTGGTGATTTTATTAGTGTTGGTTGTAAAATTATTTTGTTTTGTGTAATAAATAAAGGAAAATTGGAAGCAGAAGAAATGCAGAAGAACAAAGAACATGCCAACTATTCAAAAGACTAATGTGACTCGTCGTGCTTCGGGAGAATTGGTCATAAGTAGTTCTTAATAAGGTCAAGCTAGAGTGAACCGTCGTGCTCTCGGAGCCTCAGTACAAGTAAGTTATACAAGGTCAAGTTGTAGAATTGTTTGTCGAAGACATTCTGTACCCAAAATGATATCCTAGATAATCGATGAAGCTTGTGGATGGTTGTGGATTCAACAGATGGTGGCACTTCCATGGGATGGTTCAGTATCGAGACTGGCCCATTGCCCTCCAATAGGTTGACAAGCGTCAATTCTGTAATGCACGCCAACGATGGTCTGAAGTGGTTATGTCTTAAATGGATCAAGTGGAAAGCTCGAAAGTGTGGTGAAGAAAAGAGTAGAAACTAGGAGATATCATAGTGGATATGAGTGCTAGTGATGACCATATCAGACAAGTTTAACATAGATTCATGCATTGTTGTAATGTCTAATTTCTTTTTTTGTCATGTAAGCATTAAGGGAAGGTATTGGAAGTAATGCTTCCATGACTTCCAAGTTATCTTGAATTGTATTGTGTGAGTTCCTAAGTTAATAAGTGTACTAGCTATTTTTGGTAATCTAGATCCACCATTCTGGAATCTAGAATAATCGTGTATTCCTATATATATAATGTGTGTGAGATCAATAAGATAGTGTTTTGTGTTGTGTGAACAATCTTTTCTCTCTCTCTATTTTTCTAACTATATATATATATATATATATATAATTGTAATTCATTTATGAACCACATTGAATGTTAAAATTATATTATTATTAATATTATTTTTTAAATATATCATAAAAATTTTATTTAAAGAATTGAATTAAGTGCATAACTTCCTCTTTTCCCCTGGGAAAAAGTCGTAATTTCTATTAGAGTTAAGAAATTACATTTTGTATATGCTGAAGCATTCATATAAGGCAGCAAGGCCTATCGAGTTCATAGTCCCTTGGACTAGTTAGACAAAATTTTCTGATAACAAAAACTCCACGCAGGGAGCAGTGAAACAAAAATGTGTGTAGAAGGAAATAACCGTGCTCTACGCAGAGAGCCATATATGTACTGAGATGTCCAAAATTGTGATACTGAAAAACTAAGCATAAATACATATATTTATGTACAGAATAACCAGTAAATTATATGCTGTCATGGGCACTATTGCCCATCTGCCATTTGATCATCAAAAGGACGGTGGTAGTGCTGGTAGAATTGGCCATCTATCTCCTCCTGTATTAACCACTGATCTCCTTGCGTGAGCGCAGCCTCTTTGGAAAGGTGATCCGCAGTGGTGTTCTGTTCCCTGTAGATATGAAGACATGTAAATGATTCAAAGAAGGTAGTCAGTCTTCTTGCCTCGTCCAGAATATGTCTCAATGAGAAAGAATGACATTGTGAAGTATTATTCAGCCAGCTGCATACAATTTTAGAATCACCAAACAATTGAAGATGTCTGCAATGTTTTTGGATGGCAAAGTGAATTATATGTTTGGCCGTGCATAGCTCTGCAAAATTATTTGTGCCTCTACCTAAGTTTATTTGCAGTTTTAAACAATGTGAGTCATTGAGATGTAATATGGCACCCCCACCACAACCGGCCTCTTGGGCAGAGCCATCAAAAAAAGCCCATGGTTTGGATTTGTCTATGTTCAGCTGTCTGAGGATGCGGACCGGGGCAGTGGTATCCTCTTCAGGTATAATATTATAATCAGCTATAGTATTGAGGAGGATGGAGGGCCAATGAGGGGCACTATGTTCAAAGATTGCCTTATTCCGAGCTATCCAGATAGCCCAGCAAACTAGGAGTGGGATATTGCGAGATTTTCCAGTGTGATTCTGGTTCCAGGTATCCCATGCGTCAATGATGGTGTTGCCTTGCCAAATTCTCAAGTTCAGGAGGTGGCCGATGAGGGAGTTCCAGAAATTTAAAGTAACATTGCAGGACAGAAATAAATGTTCAGTGCTTTCTTCCTCCGCAAGACAGAGATGACAGCGAAACGGTCCATGAAAGGATCGCTTCATTAGATTAGTGCCCGTAGGTATTTTATCAAATAGTATATTCCACATAAGCAGACGGGTACGAGGAGCTGATTTGAGTTTCCATAGCGCCTTCCAGGTGGGATGGATATTAGGAGGTCTGATAGGCTCAATCAGTTTCATATACCCCAATTTAGGTGCGTATGCTCCATTCTTGGCAAAAGCCCAAATGATTTCGTCGGGACCTTCAGTGAGTCTGATATGGGCTTGAGTGAGAGCATCAGTGTACTCCGACCATGCTGTTTGCCATTGAGCCGGTATCTCCAGATTGTGAGCATTGAGCCAGGACTGTTGCAGAAATGTAGAGTTGTCAGGGTCCCCAGCATGTACAATGTGGGAGATGCCTCTTTCATTGAGGTGTCTGATGAGGTCAATAGGAAATCTGTGAGCATTCCCACATCCTACCCATGGGTCCAGCCCAATGCGGACAGAGTTGCCATCCCGAATTTGCCAAGTTAATCCATCTCGCAGAAGTGGTATGGTGTTGATGACAGCTTTCCATATAATGGATACATTGTGGGTGTTTTGCTGAGAGCAGAACCAATCAAGCACGTTCAGGGGTTTGATATATTTAGCATATGCCACCCTCGTCCACAGGCTCTCCGAGGTGAGGAGCTGCCATCCAAGTTTAGCCGCCAGCGCCTTCGAAAATAAATCAAGCTTTTTAATGCCCCAGCCACCCCAGCATTTTGGCTTGGCAATGGTGTCCCATTTGACCCATGCAAAGAGTCTGCCCGGCCACTGTCCTGCCCAGAGAAATCTACTGCAAATGTGTTGTAATCTGTAGAGGATGCCTTTGGGGATCCAAGTAAGGGCCATCCAGTATACTGGAGTGGCTTCAATCACAGCTTTGATAAGTATCAGTCTGCCAGCCCGTGAGAGGTATCGATGGTACCATACCTGGAGTCTCTTTTCCACTTTGGTAATAAGCCATAGCCAGTCCGCTATTTTATATCCATTTGGTTTCAACCTGAAGCCAAGATATTTTATGCCATCAGCGAGGGACAAGGAGTTGAAGGGAAACCGCTGAGTGGCGAAAACCGATTCATGTACAGAGCATCCGACAGAGGTGATAGATGATTTCTGTTCATTTATCTTCATACCAGTGGCCTGCTGGAATAGGAGCATGGCGTTTTGTAGTGTGGTGGAATCCCCAATACTACCATTTAAGAATATCAAGATGTCATCAAAAAATAGGATATGTGTGAGGTGGAAATCATCCGCAATCTTAATGCCCGTTAATAGATGTTTGTCACGAGCAGATGAAAGTATTCTGCTTAGGCCTTCCATAATAAGTAAAAAGAGTAACGGTGAGAGAGGACATCCCTGCCTAAGTCCTCTTTCTGCTGTGAAAAAAGTGGTAGCTTCACCATTTAGAAGGACACTGTAGGAGACATCCGTGATGCAGCTCATCGTCCATTTGATATAATTGTAAGGAAACCCCAAGTGAGTGAGCAACAAACGTAGATATAACCAGTTTGTCCTGTCGAAAGCCTTAGAGAGGTCTACTTTGAGGATCATTCCCTTCTGCCTTTTTACATGAAGGGTATGGAGGAGTTCCTGTGCAGAGGCGATTGCCTCGTGAATCTGTCTGTGATGAAGGAAGGCAAATTGTTCCGAGGATATATGCTGTGATAAGATGGGCTTAAGATGATTTGCAATAGTCTTAGCAATGATCTTGTAAAGACAATTGCATAAAGAGATGGGTCGGAAGTCATCAAAGGAGATGGGAGCATTAGATTTGGGGATTAATGCAATGAAGGTCGACTTAATGGCCGAGGAGATTCTACCTCTTCTTCTGCTGTCCTCAACTATCTTCAGAAGATCATTGCCCAATAAATCGAAAAAAGCAAGGTAGAACTCAATAGTCCAACCATCAGGTCCAGGACTTTTATCCTTCTTAAACCACTTTAGCGTAGCTTCCAGCTCTGCCATAGTCACTTCCTTCATGAGTTCCTCAGAGTCTTCCTGGTCAACGAATCTGGGGAAGAGTTCTGCAATCCTCATGATTTCTAATATATTGACATCTGCGGGGGCCCTGTAAATACCACGAAAATGGGCAGTTGCCAGTCTGGCCAGGTTCTTCTGAGAAGTGACCTGATGTCCATGTTCGTCCATAAGTTCCCAGATAGTATTGATGGTTTTCCGGCCATTTGCGAATTTATGATAAAATTTAGTATTTGCATCACCTTCCATGAGCCAGATGGCTCTGCTCCTGAGTCTCCAACTTTCCTCTCTTTCTTTCAGGATCTGTGAGCGTCTGGTAATAAGAGAGGTGTATTCCTCTTTTTTTTCCAGATTGGGGTAGGTTCCAGTGGACTATTCTTCAAATTCAGCAATGACCTTTTCAGCTTCCTCTAATATCAGATTGTCCTGAATACGCTTTTGATGTGCCCAGTTCTTGGTGAGCTACTTGAGTTCTGAGAGTTTCCTGACAAAACCCACCGAGATGTCCTCATCGTCCCAGATGGGGTTTGTACTCCAGTAATTTTGGACCAATAGAATATAGGAAGGGTCCTGGAGCCAAGAGGCATTAAACTTGAATGGACTTTTAATTATGTGGGAGGTGTTCTCAGCCTCAAGAAATATAGGCCGATGATCAGAAATGCCACCCGTTCCAACCCATTGTCGAATACGGGGCAAGACATTATATAGGGGTTCCTTAACAAGGAAACGATCAAGTCTTCTGGCCAGACTTTGTTCGCCACTTCTATTATTGGACCATGTATACTGTAGTCTAGCAGATGGAATGTCAATCCACCTATGTTCCTCCAGTAGGCTAGTCAGGGGGTCTGTTAATGTATCAACCTGTGCATGATGTCCCCATGACTCGGTGAATCCTAAGGAGAAATTTAAGTCCCCTCCAGGTAGAATGTTGTCTGCTCTGAATAGTTCGGATCCCAATAGATTCTTCCAGAAGTTGGCACGATCAGTGCAAGGGCCATATATATTAATGATTCTGATGTCCCGCCCTAACAGGTGGGAGTTAATGTCCAGGCCGATGAAATTCCTGCCTCCAAAGAAATTTCGAATTTCCGCCGATTTGTTATTTACCCTAATGGCCAATCCGCCAGATGTACCAGATGCATCTAGGGCCTGGAAAGTCCAGTTGGGGAACCAGGAAATGAGGATTTTGATGAGGGGATCAGCCTGGCAGAGAGTTTCTTGTAGGAAGATTATATCTAGTGCGGATGAAAGAATGAGCCTTTTCAGAGCTATCTTTTTGGCATTGCTAGCGAACCCTCGACAGTTGAAGGAGAGGATCTTCATGGAGGGGAGGGTAGAGGGCCATCCTGTGCTCTAAGGGCCCCAAATATGGTTTTCTGTCGCCCAAGGGCAACTTCGGCATCAGCAATATGGCGAGCTTTGGAGATACGGGAGGGTCTGCCCCTGGAGTTCTTGAGGGTGAGAGGGCCACTAGCCATATCAAGTCCCATGACATCCGGTCCCCTATCCTTGAATCGAGGGCGCAGGGAGTAACGGGGGTGGGGCTGATCATGTGGGTCAGTAGGGGGAACAGGGGACAATGTAATCCGCGAAGGAGGGATCACTGGTGAAGGATGCGGGAAGGAGCATGTGATTGATGTCTGCAAGGGGGATTGATGAGGGGGTGCAGCGGATACTGAAACGGATGATGGAACAGAACTCATAGGATCATGTGAATTCATATCCAATGACATGCAAGAAATTGGAGATGACAACAGAGGTGTAGATAGAGTCTTACCCGTGTGAGTGATTCCTGCACGATCAGGCGGCGGCTGCATAGAGGCTATCGAAGTGGGAGCAGGTGCAGTGGAAGCCGTGGCAGGATTGGCTTCAACCGGGGAGGCCCTGGTATCCCCTTCGGCCTGTGAGCGCGCATGATCCCCATTGTGATGCTCCTCATGATTTCTGGGAGAATCGGCAGATGGCTGTGTGCCCCCCTCCTCCATATCAGGTGATCTTGTTCTCCGAAGCAGGGGGCATTCCTGGAAGATGTGTCCCACTTTATGACACCTACGGCACCGATAAGGAATGCCCTGATAGTCAATGGGCTGCTTGCGCACAGAATCGCGCCATTGAATGGTAATAGCTTCCAGCAGTCCTCCCCGAGTGTCCAGGTTGATAAGAACCCTAGCATACGCCATCATGCCCGTCTGCAAGTAGGATCTGTCGTGGTCCATGTAGGTGCCAATGGCATTACCAATTCTCTGGAAAACATCTTCAGACCAGAAATGTAGTGGGAGCCCTGGTAGTCTAATCCAAACTGGGCCAATGCCGATTTGTTCTGTCTCAGGATCGAACAGTGGAGTCCATCGCTTAAATAGCACTGGGGCATGATCAAAATGCCAGAAAGATGAGAGGACCCAGTTGGTGTGGTCTGCACGAGCGAAATGCATGGCAAACCAACCCTGCACGAAGGTCTGCACGAAAGGAATTTCCGCCAAATGATGCCCCCAAACAGCAGCAGCCCATGTCTTCAATCTCGCACCCGTGTAGTTGCGTCCTCTGATGCGTCCGACCAGAACTCGGTCCGCGAAATCCATGGCTTCTCCCAGACGGATGTCTTCTTCCAATCTGAGGAAGACGTCGTCCTCCTTTGTTTTAAAACACTTATTCCTCCGCTTAGGGTTCCGGGCAGGAAGGGAACTGGGGTGGCCAGGAAAGTGAGATCTGGAATTTGTCGGGTCCGGGCGGAGACCTGCAAATGGGGGATCAGAAATGGATGGATGACCCGTGAGCGGGGGCACTGAGGTGAAGCTGCCAGAGGAGATTCCAGAGGTAACCAAAGAGCCAGTGGTGGCGCCCGAGTGGAGGTGGTTAAAATGCAGCGGAGGGAAAGGGCCCGAGATCGGGGGGTAGAGGCTAGGGTTTGTACTGAGGCAGCCGGAAACAAACCCTAGGGTCGCCGGTGAGTGGGGAGGAGTCGAGAGCGCCGGCCAGGTCGGGGGGTCGTCCGGGAGGACCACAGGATTACTCAGGTGCTGATCGGCAAATGGATATGGAGCAGGTTCGGAGGAGCCAGCATTATACATACCCCCAGATGAGGCAAAAGGGGTTCGCCAGATAGAAACCCCTTCCAAGGGGTCAGCGGAATAATCAACGGCTTCAAGGTATTCCATCGTCAGCTGTTCCTCGGATCTGAAGACACCTCGGATCGGAGAATAACCGGGGAAAGTGACAGATGCAGCTACAGAAACTGGCTGCAGAGTATTCTCAAAACGGTGAGGCGAGGATGAAACGGTCGGTTACAGTCCCCTTTCCAGCGCGGTAACCGGCGTGTGTCTGAATACAAGGATGACGGTCCCAGGTATGCAGGCGCGAAGGCATAGAACCGTATGCAGCAGTCGATTGCGAGCAAACCCTAACCTAAGCCCTCGCGCGATATTTTTCGTCCTAGTTCCATCACTCCACAAAATGATCCATAACTTCCTCTTAATAAGATACTTTTAATTATTACTTATCTTTGATCATTGAAAAATTTTACTCTATTTAAAATTAAAATATTTTTTAATCTTTCTTTCTATAAATACATAAATAAGAATCTTACACCTTCTTCTTATTAGGATGCAAACACATGGTCATAGTGAACAAATTTCTAAGGATGCAAACACATGGTCATAGTGAACGAGGTATTGTTTTAATTAATTTAAAATATACTAGCAATTGCACCAAATGTTGTAAAGGAAATGCTGTAAGGCATAAATTCGAGAAGAAATAACTGAATATAAAAATTAATAAACAAAATACCATTCAAATCTAGAAAATAAAGAGAAAGCACTTACATAATGCCATATTTACAGATTCTATAACCTTTTGAGCATAGATTGCCTCTCAATCTTCAAAGATGCTATTTCAAGTTCAAATAGGAAATATTTGATTAAAAAAGATGCTCTTTTTCAATATTGAACTATACCACTTTTTCCTAAGGTGATTGAATTTTCTTTGCTTGTACTTCTTAAAATATTTCAGGAATTTGGATTGGTTGGTGACATAGGAGGTTTATTCAAAGCTTTTTCCCAATACTTAAAGCAAATAATTTTTACTGCTTTTTCCCATTCTTTTATGTTACTCTTGAAGATATTTTTACTTTGTAAATTCTAAGTGGCTTTCCTATAACCTTCTATAGGAGCGAACTTTTGATCGTTTCCTTTAACCTTCTATAGGAGAGAACAAAAGTTCTCTCCTATAGAAGGTTTCCTTTAACCTTCTGTAGGAGAGAACTTTTGTTCGTCTGAGATGTTGGCAGATAGTGATGAATGAAAATGAGATTTTATTTTTTTTATCTTAATGAATCTAGGAAATTTTATTTTATTAGATCTCATGATTTTTAAATATATTTTCTTTAATATTTCTATCTTAGTGAATTTAAGAATTTTTTATATTAGATGTAATCATTTTTAAATATTTTAAATTCTAGTGTGAGATTTAAAAATACAAACATGAAAAAAGGATATATATGAATTGAGTAAGTATTTAAATGATAATAATAATAAAAGTAACATTAAAGTAACTATTAACATTGTAAATAGAAAATATCAATAGTTAAATATAAATTGAACTATACATATCTTCAATTGTTCCAATTGCACTAATAGCTTTGGAGAGTCACTTAAATATTTATTTTTAAATGTAATATCTTTGGACATTCATTTAAATATCTATTTTTAAATGCTATTGTGAGGCCTTATAGTTACAAGAATAAACTGAACTGATAATACTATGACAAAAAATTTCATGGATATGAGAGACTCATTTTCCAACTTAATATGAAAACATATATAAATATTTCGGTACTCAATATTAAGTTGACACTAATTTTAATTAAATATTCTTAATTAATTAATAATTTCTTCTCTTTCATTTTACAAATCGTTACCTTCTCTAATTAGTTGGTCTTCTTTCCTATGGTTTTCCTTTAAAAGAATATTCTTCGTTTGTCAAGTTCCCATTATTTACAAGCCTAGCCATATTCCTTTCGATACATCTTTCCAATGCTTTCTATTTTCTCAAAATGATGAAACATGATGCAACTTCTCGCTCCATAGAAAACTACTTTTTCAGCAGACTTGGATGGTAAATAAATATATATATGACGTACCAATCAGAAAGATCATATTTTAATTAGTTATCTTGTACTTTACTCAATCTGTCCACTTGCTTTGAAAAGGGCTAGGCCTGTCTTCTCATCTTAGTACAGTGAAATCACAGACGGAAAATGCAGGGACTCATGATGGTTGTTATTAATATCTAATTTATTTCCGTGTGCAATGACTTATCAGCCGACAAACAGGCGAAGAGGATCTTTTGATAAAACAAGCGTAAGCAATATTGAGTTGAATCCAATTATTTGATCTACAACACAGAGGCGGTTTGTTTAACAAAAGGGCCTTCTTTTGCCTTCTTCTAACCGGTATTTTCTTCATAGAAATAGTGGAAGCCATATATTATACCTAATCTTCCTTTGTCTCCTCTATGATTCCTCAATGATTAATCCCTTGTTGTGACGTGTGCAGGGGAAGGAGCACCCCTCCAGTTTACATAGTGGCTTCTTGGCAGTTGCGTATCTTTAAGCCCATTTGCCCAGGATTTCCAACATCATCATAGACGTAACTCAACAAAAGAAATTGAAAAATGAAAGGGTTCTGTGTTCCAACTGTCTAATCTAATTACAACACAACACAAGTGGTAAATTAGGGTTTCACTGACTCCTCCAATCCTTTGATACATGTTTCTTGTTTTCAGAAATTGAAAGTTGTTTATTCGATTGATTTATTTTTTTTCTTGTTTTCAGAAATTGAAAGTTGTTTATTCGATTGATTTATTTTTTTGAAAAATTGGAAAGTTACAAAGGCGGTAGCCCCATGAAGACACATTATTATTTTACAGTTATGGTCTGTCCATTGTTTTGTTTGACTTAGCCATGTTTTCAAACTGTGTGCAGGTTTGAGGGGGCGTTGGTTATTCATATTTTTAATGGTATTGGTACACAACAAATAGGAAATACGACAATAGGTTGAATCCCACTATTTGCATATTTCTTTATGTGATAAGATCTCTTCTCCATTAATCGCATATTCGTTAAGTAAGAAAAATAGTTAAATAGTCACGCAACCCATCTGTGAATAATCAACGCACTCGGTCCTGTCTACATGTGACCTATTATGCTTGACTTAACTCTTTCCATCCGAAAGAATACCCTCACATTTCACCATTCCCTATTTAAATCACGAATCACTCGGCCTTAAATGTCATTCCCTATCTAAATCACGAATCACTCGACCTTAAATGCAGCCTGGCAACAATTCCTTCAACATTTCCATCACCAGTTATGAGCTTTTGACAAAATTCCATGTCACTGCAACTCCTCAAAAACCTAACACCATTAAATTATCCTGTTAATCCATACTCCTTTTCTTTATCACTCAGTCTCAAAAGAGTTCTTGTATTCTCGAGCACTTGTATTCCTTATTTGATGTCTGCAACACAAAGAACTAATGTTCGGCTTTTCCTTTCAATGAGCACTGATACAAATAAGGAGAGCTGAGAAAAAAAATTGATGCAGAATTGATTACATAAAACACACCCACAACGCCTGCAATGTAATCATCCACAAGATTCATAGAAGCACTGAACAAGTCATACATATTGTTGGAACTACTACACCTACATGCGGACTCTCAGTTAGGGCATTGGATTGCATGCAAGCGTACTCTTAGTTAGAGCATGCGACTACATGCAACTATTACACATCTACATGCGGACTCTTAGTTAGAGCATGGGATTACATGCAAGATTACTTTTGCATGATTTACTCCTTGATTTGCTCCTTCTTTAACTCCGCAACTGACTATTTATCTCCGGAACTTGTTGTAGGTGTTGAGTCTTCTCATTGATCACCACTATAGTGCATTACCTTGTGATCTTCACCCAGTAATGCTATATCATGAGCATTGTAAATATTTTCTAATGAATCATTCTTTTCTTCTATCGATTTTCGTTTAGTGTTTTTGCTCTACAAAGCTGTGTGTTCAACCTTTACTAGCTAGATTCATCTGTGCAGGTTTTCTAACACATTTACATGGTATCAGAGCCCACAGGTTGCTAGATAAAAGGTGCACTAGTACTTTATTTTGTAGGTATTACAGCTCGGAGATTGAAGATTGACAGAAAAATGGAGTTTCCCAAAGCATCGATCCTAACACTGTACAACTATCACGAATGGAAGGACCAAATGGCTCGATACCTTCGTCAAAAAGGGTTGTACAGGATTACCATGGCTATAGAAGTGGAACCCACTTCAGCCATAGAGAAATCCAAGTACCTCAGCCGTATGGATGAGGCCCACGGATCCATATGCATGTGCATCTCTCCAGAGTTGCAGTTTCATCTATCTGCCTCCAATACTCCCAATGAGATTTGGCAAAAGGTTGAAGATCTCTACGGGAAACAGGATGAGATGAAAGGACATATGCTCGAAGTGGAGTTACTATCATTGGATCTACGGAACTATGATAGAATTCAAGACTTCTTCACCAAATATAATGATCTATTGCTGCAACTCAAGGGTTGTGGAATTGACAAATCCAAGGAGGAGAGTCGCCAAATTCTCTCTATTATGTTAAAGCTCAGACCGGAATACTCCGTCTTTGTGTCTACATTTCATTCAGTAAGGCTCGCAACAGGTAAATCCTACACTATGCCTTCTCTCAAAGAATTTATGGAGCCCCTTATTTTTGAGCAAGATAAACTCATTGGCATGGGGAAAATCAAACCTCCAAAAGCACATGCACTTGTTGTGCATGATAGCAGCCACAATAAACATCATAGATCTGATTCAAGTTAGAAAAATCAACAGCAAAAAGACAAGGGAAAAGCGCATTCCCATCCAAAGAAGGAAGGGTACACCAAGCTTTCAATGACTCCTTCGGCTCGAGAAATGAGAAAGGGAAGAAAGGAAACAGATGCACCTACTGTCAAAGAGGATTCCATCCATAATCCTCTTTCATGAAGAAACAAATTGACCAAATGGTAGAAATCCTTCAGAAGCACAATCTTCGGGATCACATCCCTCAGGGCGCCAAGAAGAAAACTGAGGATTTGCCACACGGGAGAGGTAATAATTTTCATGCTTTAGTTGCAATTAATTCTTCTCCTGATGCATGGATTACAGATTCTGGTGCATCACATCATATGGACGCTGCAAAGGAAGTCTATTCCTCTTTGGATGCATGCAAAGGACCTCCCATCCTCATGGGAGATGACTCACCTATTGAGGTCACCGGAAAAGGTAGAGTGGAACTTTTACATGGAAGCTTTGAAGATGTGCTTCATGTTCCAAAACTTTCGGTAAACCTGCTTTCAGTTTATCAGATCACTCATTCCGGCACCGGAAAGAGAGTGCAATTCACTCCAGATGCAGTAAACATATATGATTTACATAGCAGCGCCAAAATTGCAACTGGTGAGGTAAACAATGGAGCCAGACTGTATACATTTTCTGAATTTATTGAATCTGAATCCTCCTTATTGCTTACACATGTTGATGATAGCAGTAGGATTTGGCACGAAAGTTTTGGTCACTTAAATTACAGGGATATGCAGCAGCTAAGCAAGAATGAGATGGTGGAAGGCTTTCCAAATATTAGTTTCTCCGAAGGAGTTTGTGAAGGGTGTGTTCTTGGCAAACATCCCAGAGAAAAGTTTGACACTGGTAAGACTTGCAGAGCATCCTCTCCTCTAGATCTAATCCATAGTGATATCATGGGGCCCTTTCCTCATCCTTCCATCAACAAAGCAAGGTATGTGCTTACATTTATTGATGATTTTTCACGGTATACTTGGGTGTATCTTCTCAGGAACAAATCTAAAGTTTTTGAGCACTTTGAAGATTTCAAAGCACTAGTTGATACACAGTCAAAGAGAAAGATCAAAGCCCTCCATACAGACAATGGGGGGGAATATGTTAACACAACACTTCGGAAGCTTTGCCTTCAGTCCGGCATACAGTTGCAGTACACAGTTCCATACACTCCGCAACAGAACGGAGTTGCTGAGAGAAAGAACCGATCTCTCAAAGAGATGGCTTCCTGCATGCTGCATGCTAAGTCATTGGCTCATAAGCTATGGGCCAAAGCACTTAATTGTGCTAACTACATCCAGAACAGATCTCCTCATAGGTCTATCAAGGATTAGACCCCCTTTGAGGCTTGGAGCGGCACTAAACCAGATATCACTGACCTCCGTGTTTTCGGCTCTCAAGCATGGGCCTGGATCCCCTCTGAAAAGAGGAAAGCTCTTGATCCACAGAGCATTGAGTGCATTTTTGTTGGATACCTTGATGGTGTGAAGGGATATCGACTCCTCATTCCCTCTACGGACAAGCTCATCATTGAGCGAAGTGTCAAATTTGAGGAAAGTCTCTCGCATGCACGTCAGTCACCGCATGCAGACACTTTTTATCTACCTCTTGTTCGAGATGATGAATCAGTGCACTCAGATGCAGATACAGATCATGCAGATGTCGAGGAAGAGCATGCAGATGCAGAGACAGAGTCTTTAGATACAAATCTAGTGCATGCAAATGATGATCCACATCCAAGCCCAGATCGGGCTTCCAGCAATGAATCATATTCCCCCATTATAAATCAGAGAACAAGGAGCTTATGTGAGATATATGCACAAGACCAACCAGCTGCTAGAAATGGTCTTGTGGGGGATAATTCTGATCTGCATAGGACTAGCTCAGAGTTTATTGAGCCTCCTCTTGTCCTCATTGCCACTGAACCATCGTCCACCTGGAATTGTCATTTGGTTCAGTCTTCTGATCCACAGTCTTATGCTGAGGCTGCTGGGCATCCATCTTGGGAGTCCGCCATGGAGGAGGAGTATAACTCCCTCCTCGAGAACCAGACTTGGGATTTGGTCCCCCTTCCTTCAGGAAGGAAACTTGTCCGGTGCAAATGGGTCTACAGGACCAAGAGTGCTGCAGATGGGCAAATCACCAGACAGAAAGCGAGGCTAGTAGCTAAAGGCTTCCAACAAGTGCATGGCATTTATTATGACAAGACCTTTGCTCCAGTAGCAAAGATGGATTCCATACGCCTTACACTTGCCATTGTGGCTGCCCAGCGGTGGGAAGTACATCATATCGATGTGAAGAATGCCTTTCTTCATGGAGACCTATCTGAGGAGATCTACATGGAGCAACCACATGGTTTCATTCAGGATTCATCATTGGTCTGCAGACTGAAGAAATCTCTCTACGGCCTTAAGCAGGCCCCGAGAGCTTGGTACGCGAAGATGGATTCTTTTCTCTTATCACAAAACTTTGAAAGATGTAAGACTGATCCGAATGTTTACATGCTTAGGACACATGATTCTCTTCTTATCTTAGTTTTGTATGTAGATGATCTCCTAATCACTGGAAACTCGGCTTCAGCCATTGCTACAGTCAAGAGGGCCTTGCATGATAGGTTCTTGATGACGGACATGGGTCCATTACACTTATTTCTTGGTCTTGAGATTAGCCAGGATGCCATAGGCATCAAACTCTCTCAGGCTAAGTATGCACGGGATCTCCTCGAGAGATTTCGCATGACTGACTGCAAGCCAGCACCGACTCCTTTTCTGTCTGGGGTCCACCTTGAGGATGGAGGTGACACTCCATTACTTGACAGCACTCTCTACCAACAGCTAGTGGGGAGCTTATTGTACCTCACCCACTCCAAACCAGATCTCTCATATGCAGTAGGGGTAGTATCTAGATACATGCAGGAGCCGCATGGGCTACACTGGAATGCTGCCAAGCGCATCCTCCGATATGTGCAGGGCACCATCACCTTCGGGATTCACTATGTAGCAGGCACTGCATTGAATCTCCTTGGCTTCACAGATTCTGATTGGGCGGGAGACAACATTGATCGCAAGTCCACCTCTAGATATTCACTCAGTCTAGGATCTGGCCCTATCTATTGGTCGAGCAAGAAGCAGGCTGCTATTGCTCTCTCTTCAGCTGAGGCTGAGTACAGAGGAGTAGTCAACATCACCATTCAGGCTCTGTGGCTACAACACTTCCTCACTGAGTTGGGCGTTCAATTCCACCATCCCATTGTCATCTGGTGTGACAACCAGAGCACTCTCAAATTTTGCAAGGATCCAGTACAGCGGCATCGGACGAAGCACATAGAGATCCATATGCACTACATTAGAGACTTAGTACATGATCAGATCATTGATTTGCAGTTCTATCCCTCAGCAGAACATATTGCAGACATCTTCACCAAGACATTCACTGAGCAGAAGTTTCGCTCTCTGCGTGATCGTCTTGGAGTGAAGGACACAGTTGCTTAGCAATTGTCTTTTCTGCCTCTTTTCTTTTGATTACATTGTATTTTGAGGGGGGGTTTTTCCCAAGAGGTTTTCCCTCTTTCCTCAATTTTAATACAAGTTGCACTGTATTTTGGGTGACCTTTGTCCTTAGTTTTCAGGGCCCATTTTCTATTTTTCCCCATAGTGGTGTTCAAGGGGGGTGTTGGAACTACTACACCTGCATGCGGACTCTCAGTTAGAGCATTGGATTGCATGCAAGCGGACTCTTAGTTAGAGCATGCGACTACATGCAACTATTACACATCTACATGCAGACTCTTAGTTAGAGCATGGGATTGCATGCAAGATTCCTTTTGCATGATTTACTCCTTGATTTTCTCCTTCTTTAACTCCGCAACTGACTAGTTATCTCCGGAACTTGTTGTAGGTGTTGAGTCTTCTCATTGATCACCACTATAGTGAATTACCTTGGGATCTTCACCCAGTAATGCTATATCATGAGCATTGTAAATATTTTCTAATGAATCATTCTTTTCTTCTTTCGATTTTCTTTTAGTGTTTTTGTTCTGCAAAGTTATGTGTTCAACCTTTACTAGCTAGATTCATCTGTGCAGGTTTTCTAACACATTTACACATATACATGTCTTGCGATAGCAATCCAGAACTTGCAAAATACAAAAATTTCGGAATCAAATTCAATCAAAATTTGTTACCCAATAGACCATAGGACTGCAAAAAACATAAAAAGAAACTTACTAGTGTTGCACACGAATTCAAAGTCTAGCTCGTCATGGGTACCCTGGAACATGTCCCCATTTGATGTCTGCAACACAAAGAACTAATGTCATACTTTTCCTTTCAATGAACACCGATAAAAATAAAGAGAACTGAGAAAAAAAAATGATGCAGAATTGATTACATAAAACACAACCACAACAACTGTAGTGTAATCATCCGGAAGCTTCTCTTTCACAGAATGGTAGTCGTAAAGCATTAGTTGCAAATTGTTGCATGTAGTAACTAATAACCAATGCATACCACTCCGAAACTAATTTCTAACTATTTCACAACTAATTTGTAGCTATTTTGATTGAACCATTGAAATTCGTGCAATCGTCTAACATCTAATCGTCAAGGATGATAGGTGTGTAAATATAATTTATAGTTTCTATTTCATGTGTCAAATATATTTAGGCATTAGTGTTTTGTTTGCTAAGTAATATCGTTATAAATTAATATAAATTATAATATACTGATAGTGATTTATGTTGAAAATTAAAAATAATAATAATAAATATGTATTTATTATGTTTTGAATGATTAGTTTTAATTGTTGGAATTTAAACTTGTAAATTAATAAAAATTAATTACTATCTTGAACTGCATTTTCCGTGGTCTAACTAATAGATCAAATGACTTTTTGGCATGAATCTAGAAATATAATTTCAAGAAACATTGTGATTTATTGTTATTTAAAAAACACTCTTTAATGCATAAATGGATTATGCACCATAAAAAGCACCCTAGACAACACAAGCATAAGATTTTTAAAAAACTTTAGTAGATTTTGAATAAAATTGACAAAAAAATGTCTAAACTAAAATCATAATCCTGATAAAAAGAATCATAACGTTCAATTATTAGTCCATTTATAAATTTTTCTTTTAATTCTTGATTATTTATTTATAATTTTTTAGTTTCACCAATAAATTGAGATGCACCTTAGAATATATATAATTTATTATAATTATTGTTAAAGCATTTAATCAGTCTCTCATATACATGGAATTTATTAAATCATTAATATATATAATTATATTTTATATTATTTATTTTAATTGACCACATTCATAATTTATATAATAAATTTATTACTATATTAAATTTGGATAATCACTACCTTATATTAATATCAATTATCTTTTTATTAATATTAAATGATTTTAATTTTATCTCATTTTTTAATTTTTTAATATGACTTAGTTAGATCATTCTCAAGTGGGTTTATTTAAGATTTATTTACATTTTGTATTATATATGTTTTAATTTCAACATATCAAACTTACATTTTGTTTAATTTTTTTTTTCTAATTTACTTTTCCTAACATTTAAAAAATGTTGAGAAACTTTCTTACATTATGCCTATACATGTCCTATATTAGTTTGCCCAAAAATAAAAGATATCTTTAGCTTAGAATTATTTTATCTCTCTAAAGTTAATATAAAATTATGTTAATCAATATTGGTATCCAACTATTTTATTTATGGCAGAAAGTGAGAGTAAAATAATTTTCCCAGTTTCCCTTCGTACTAGTTATAATATCAACAATAAATCAAGGAAGAACAATGAGAATAAGATTATTGATGTTTTAAAATTCAAAGCAAATGAGTATATTAATTTTTTTTGTTTTATCATTTACATTGTTTTCTCTATTTATAGAATATTTTACTCTTATGTTAAAAAAGACAAATGTCAACTCACAAGAAAAATTACACATATTGCTCAGACTGGAATACACATATGGTTGTAATTATGAAATTTTGAAAAATTTAAAATAAATCTAAAATTATTAGATATTATTTTTTAGATTTTGTAATAAAATCATTAAAGTTCAATTATATTCAAAAGAATTGAAATAAACTTCGAGAAGATAATTAATTTGGATACTTCATATTACTTTGCAAACTTTATATATAATTACTTTACATATTTTGTAATTTTAAAATTAAATTAACTATTTTTTAGCATGCTAAGTAAAATCATAACTTTTAAGTTTTGTTGTTTTTTGAGATTATTAAAATAAGATTAAAATGTTTGGGAACATTTTGAGGAATATTTTTTTTAAGAACTAAAATATTTGCGTTATTGAAAATTTGATTTGAGGTGCTAAAAGGTACATGATAAGAGGGGCTATTTCAAATAATTAGTTTACAATTCTATATTTCTTAGGAGTTTCTATTAGGTAAAATGTTCTTAGTTATCTAAGATCAAAAGTAATATGTAATTAGGTTTATATATGCCCAAAAAAACATGTGAAATTATATGTCATTTACAAACTAACTTGCTTAGTATATAAAGGGGTGATTACATTGTCAGACCCTAATTCCCTAGTTGAGGGGACATAGTTACATTAAGATTAGGAAGATTTTGTCCTCCATTCTTGTTGACATTTTTTGGAGGAAGAGGGTTTTGATTATTACTTTTTGAGACTAGAAGGAAGCTCTTCTAATTGCGTGCAAATACTAGAGAGCTCATACTCATTTTTACACATCAAGGTTTGGCATCCAACCAACAAATCCATAGTTGTGCTCATACTGGAGACCAATTCATTGTGTCATAGTTATGGGGAGATAATTTATTCTTGAAGATGTGTGGCTTTCACAATTATCTACTTATATCCCTCTCTCAATAACATCCACATGGTTTTGTGTCTCCACTTTTTAACTCTATATCTTGTAATTAGATTATTGGGAATAAGAGATATTGTAAACCTCAAATATAATCTCTAGCCAATATTTGAGTATGTCCTTCTGTATTTTATGTTGCTAGCCATGAGAGCCTTTCATGACAGTGATTTTTGTAGGGTAATAGTCATGAATTTCAATCATTGCTTGAGTGTTGTAGTTCGTAGAGAAAGATCAACCAATGAATAAAGGTGGCAATTGATCAAATTATAATTCCACTCCTACTCTCTAAACTTGGAAAATGAAGCATAAGTATGGAGATACATTATACAACCTTGGGCATGCTTTTGGGTATAAGAATTAAAAATGGAAACATATACCACAGAACCCAATCTCAAAAGCTCATGAATTAGATAATCTTTAAAAGAGATAGAAATTACAATGATTTCATGTATACAACAACTATTTTCCTTTGATGGATCTAGTTGATGTACACACTAGGGGATTTCTTCGTACAAGATTGAAAGACCTCAAGAGTAAACAAGGTCTTATAGTTCACATCACGTTGATTTTTTTTAGATTCCCCCCCCCCCCCCCCTGAATAGAATGTTGAGGAGGAGAGGTTGTGACCCTTGAGTAAATCAACATAAAAAATCCCAATTCCCCAAGCAAATTTGGCCATTGAATACATATCAATATGTGCAAAGAAGGATAAATTTCCCAAAACAGATCTATAAGATAACACCACTTACCCAAGAAAAGGAACCTTAAGTTTCTTTTCCTTGCCTAAAATTCTATGCAATATAGACTTTCCCTCCTTATATTGTATGTCATACTGATCAACAATACAATGGCATGATAGATGTGACCCTCCCTTATACACGCAATCATTAATTTTACATGTTGTCAACCCTTTAAGCATTGTCCCTCATTCATAATGGGCACACAATCATACCAAGGATCCCAACATGTGAATTTATTGGATATGATCATCCACCCATGTATGACCTCATAGTTTCAATGAGGCAAAATTTGACATGCTCTGCTTCTGTAAGATTATGTGAAAGGACAAGACATTTTCCACACACTATGGGAGCATGTGCGCCGAACTTTCCATATATACTAACAGTTAGGGGAGTAGCCTTGAAAGCTTTGAATCTCCCAAATTGTTAATAATTGTGGCTACATGACTAATGTTCCTCGAATATGCCATTTCACACAATTTTTCTAATTCTTCTCTAATGAAGAGGCTAATGTTATTTGGATTATGGGATGGGTATGAATTACTCACTAACTTTAATCCTAATTAATCCTTGTGCTACCTATGTGCTTGAGATAATTAAACAATTAGCTAATTGATTGTTTTGTCATAATCTATGGTTGATCTCATAAGATTTGAATTCATTTAACGTTCTCACAATTTTCTTAATGATACCCTTTAAAAGCATGTCTTTAGGTGATGTTTTATTGGCCAATAGTTTAGGTCTTTAATCCTAATTAATACTTGTGCTAACTATGTAACAATATAATATTTTTCTAATAAGGCATTACAAGAGCACGTTCCATAGAGCATTGAGATTGTGAATTCAAGAATATGTGCACATTTCTAATATTGTAAACAGATTGTCATATATATATATATATAATAATTTATATATTAATTATATTATTGATATATATATATATAGTATATATATATTATATATATATATATATTATTATTATTATTTTTATGTCACAAAGTTTGGTGGAATTTAAATTTTAGGTTTGAATTTTGGGTATTAAAAAAAAAAATTGAGGTTTTATAAAGTTATCGAACCTTATAGCCATTGACCAAGTTCATAGATAAAAACTCATAATTTTATGTCACAACTCAAGCTTGTAATTTACTTTTGCAATTTCCATGTCTATGATAACATTTTTGATATTGAATTTTTACTATTTTATTTTATAATTCATTATAGATATATTATACGTATATATATATATATAACTATATTATATATCATATATAGTATATATATCTATGTATGTCTATGGAGGCGGAGGAATTGCCTAGAGGGCCAAAAGTGGGCTGAATCCAAGCAAAAAAAAATTCAAAAAATACTGTGAAGGCAACATTTGAATCATTTTTTTGATGGTGGAAATGGATTTAGCACAATCAAAAACCTCTAAGACACCTAAAATCTTAAAGTTTAACATCCCTGTGAGATTTTCTCAAGATATGGTCGAAATTTCCATGACTTTCAAGGCAAAAAAATAGTCTCATTAAAATACAAGGATATAAACAACCTCATTTAAACTTTATTAAAAAACCCAACCTAATCATTTTCCAACTTAAACTCAAACCCAAACCATATAACATTATTTATACTTAATTATCATTCCCTCCCTCATTAATTTTATATAAACATTCATTTATTTATTATAAATTTGATAAACATTTTAAGAATAAATTTCCATTATTGCATAATACTTTTCATATTTAATTAGATAATGCTTTACTAGCCTTGAGAACTGCCATATTTTTGCAAATTTTGAATGGTCTTGTAATGTCTCCATCAATATTTTTTTTTTTAATTTATGACCGCATAAAAGGGTGTTACTGCATATTACCATGCTCGTTTATAGTACCTTTATTTGATCTTTTCGCAACTCCAGAATTTACTATTACTACATCTATACGGGTGTCACTAAATAGTGGATTTAATTCTCAGAAGGTTGGATTTTGGTTTGTGAACCACTCTTCTTGCATTTACGTTGTAATTGGTATGAGGCCACTTCCATCACCTGGCAAGCCATGCTAGATAAGGGTGATGTTAATTTATGTTTGCGCTGTCATGTACATGGCTTGGGATGACTGTCCAACGTCACCAGCTCTGCTCAGGAACCTCACCCTGATCTACGGTGTTGTTCAGCTCTTGAAATCCAACGGTGGAACCCATCCCAGGGTTTCCTCATCTCCAAACTACGATGAGATTGACCTCATTTGTTTTTGCAACCCTCCCGCGAAGTCTGCTCTGATGCGGCCATTGCTTCACAGTGTTGTTCTTGGTTATTCGGTAATTCTGTTTCGGTCCAATCTCATGGTCTGGCAATGGTCCAAATTGTTTATAGGTAAATTGTTATGGTCTTTTTTTTTCAGTTGGTTCTCCGTTCTTTTGTTTCCTTGTCCTTCGTAGCTGAAGGCGTTTGAGCCCTACTAGATACCCTAACCAGTTTTCTTGTATTTGAAATACAACACAGGTTGTTAGGTTCGGAGCTGGCTCGACTTTCTTGGTGGGGCAACACATCTATAGCGGCAGACTTCACTAGTTATGGGTAAGAACTTGTCCTGGTTGGAGGGGAAAGGCCTAAGTCATGGATATGGCTCTCTGCATCTATGAGATGTCTATCTCATAGCCAATTCCTCAATTTAGAAGAGGGTTAGGGTTTTTCCCTAAATGTATATATTCATAAGAACATTGTGATTATCAATTCAGATAATACCCAGAGCTTATTTCTGCTCTGAAACTATGTAGTTCTCCTGTTATTCTATTTTGTGACCAATGAGGGTTTCCATATATGTACTGGTTAATTACTCTGCAATTTGGTATGGCTACTCTCGCTAGCAGTTGAAGACATTATCTGCTTGAATTCGATTTGTATTTTGCTATAAATATATACCGTTTTAGGTTTGAGTATTTCATTATGTCTTCTGGAAAAACCATGTGATGTAATTTCTCGGTTCCTTGTTTACTCTTGTATGCACAGTATGTTGAATCCGTTACAAATTTTAAGGAATTATTTGCGTCATAAAAGAGTTATAAATCTTCAAGATGGATATGTGGTCTCGGCGAGCCCGAACTCCGTTTAATATTTGTAGCTTGAATGTTCGTTGCAAAGGTCTGACAATAACCACAATAGGGTTCTGGACTATTCCTTACTGTGTGTTCTTTTTTCATTGTAATTAGCGGGGTCTGCTACATAGAGTCATTATAACTTGGCTTCCTCATTTTCTAAAGATTGTTCTCTGCTGCCAATTCCAGGGTTTCACCGCTAGGAGGATTTTCCTCTTTTGTAAGGCTGGCTATGGCCGCAGGGTTCTGTTGTTGACCCCCCTGTCCTCAGAGACTACTGGTTTCGAATATAGTTTGAACCCTTACCCTAGGTCTTAGCTATCCCTTTCTTGCTTGCCTTGTCTTGTTACCTACTTCGAATCGTGATTATTTCTTATGGTTGATTCCTGTGTTCATGTATTCAGCATAACTTTAATACTTGTATAAAGAAAGTGGTTTCACATTCCGGTATTTACCTTGGGAGCTATCTGGAGTTCTAGGTTCTTGTAGTTGTCCTCACAGGTTCTGATATTCACAAATAGGTTAGACCGGGTAAAATGAACTCGTTTGCCCCATGATGGCCCTATCTATATTTTCTGCATGTATTGGGACTATAAAAGTCTTCATTTCTTTCTTTCTAGATCCAAAGATTTCAATCGCTAGAGAATATTACTGGTTTTTAATCAAATTTTTGTACACTCTCCTATCTTCGGGTTGGTCTACGCATTGCACAGTACTTTCTTGTTTGATTTATTAGTGTACGCTTTGGCGGTCTACGTATTTCGATTGTTTTACTAAGGTTTTTTATTTCTTTCGTTTCTCTGTTTTCTTGAAACTGGTTATCATATAAGTTATAACTCTTCACGGCTATTTCATTTGACAGCCCTTAACAAATACTGTCAAGCATGTTCAATTTTTCAATCTGAGAGAAGAAAAGATTTAACTAAACAGAGACAGATAACCGTGAAGTTCTAGGTTGACCCTTTTCAAAGAGAAAAATGTACAGCCACTTCTACCAGATAACAGTTGATATAGAAAACTACCCGACCTCCCTATTTTTGTCCCCTTTCTCACTATTTTAAGGAATTGTAAACTACAGAAAGTAAACATTCTTTTTTCTTTTGGTTCAGGTTAGGGTCGCATACCTGAGTCGCCTTCTGTAAGAGCACTTGTTTTCTTTGTTTCTAGATATGGTCACCACCGCTCTCTGCAGCTAGTCATCCACCCGTCCTTGAGACTGTCTTTCGAGACCAGTCTCCCCCCTAGCTGGCTCAAAGACTACCATCTTTGCTACTTGCACGCGCTCTGTGCCCTTACCATCTGATCCTCACCAGAATTGGTAAGACCCCTACCCTTTTTCCTACTGCCTGTCATCTATAGCACAACCTCATTTTTCCCTCTTCCCCCTCCTTTTCCTGGAAACCATCCCACGGTTGGGGGAAAGGGCGGTTAGGGTTTGCATTTTTTTTTTTTTATCCATGTCTTAACTTCCCTCCACAGAAGTTACATGATATCCCTGTTACTAGGAAATCATTTTTTTTTAATTTCCATTTACTGAAAAACATATAAGTTTATACAACAAATAATATATATATATATATTATATATATATATATATATATATATATATATTTTTAACTGTGGTAAATAAAATATTTACAATAATCTGGGGATATGACATCTCCCCCTCCTGAAATTAGACATTGTCCCGATGTCTTTCGGTTATAAACAGCCCTGGGTAAGCCTGTTTCATGAGTTCTTCATCCTCCCAAGTGGCCTCATCAGGCCCAAAGTGCTGCCACTGCACTTTAACTTGGGTAATATCCCCCTTCCGCAGCGTGACTTCTCTCCGGTCTAGGATGCTCAGTGGTTTGACTCAAATTTCTCCTTCCGGTTCTACTTGCAACATGCAACATCCTGAGTCAGTTTTCCTTTAAGAGAAAACATTTAGATTGATTTACCGGAGATAATTCTCACCTGAATATCCTGCCAATTAATCACATGTTTAGGATCATAAATGTATTTTTTTAACACAGAAACATGAAAGATATTGTGGACTCGTATGTGACTATGCAGAGTGAGCTGGTAAGCCACCGGCCCAATTCTTGCTAAGATCTTAAATGGTCCACAATATAGAGGTGCAAACTTAGCGCACCCACTCCACTATAATGTGCTCTTTTTTTCTCGAATTCTCACATACACATGATCACCGACCTGATACTCCTTAAACCTCCTTTTCCGGTCAGCGAAGTTCTTTTGCCTATCCTCAGCTGCCTTCAGATTAGAATGCACCTTTTTAACCAGTTCCTCCATCTCCTTGAGAATTTCAGGACCTAACATCAATTTGTCTTCTGGTCCACACCAACTTGAGGGGGTGGGACACTTCCGCCCATACAACACTTCAAAAGGGCTCATCAGCAATGATGTGTGGTAGCCATTATTATATGCAAACTCAACCAAGTGAAGATAGTCCTCCCACTTGGTTGGTTGTTGCATCACATACGCCCTTAACATATATTCCACCACCTGGTTCACCCATTCAGTTTGCCCATCAATTTGAGGATGATATGCCGTACTAAAGTTCAGTTGAATTCATAATTCTTCAAACAATGTTTTCCAAAAGACCGATGTAAATTTCACACCACAGTCTGAAATTATTGTCTTTGGTAACCCATGCAGCTTAAATATGTTTTGCATGAACACATGGGTGATCTGCACAGCTTTGTATGTAGATTGCACCGGTATAAAATGTGCTAACTTACTTATCTTGTCCACAACCACCATGATGGAGTCATTATTCTTCTTTGACTTAGGAAAACCTGTTATAAAGTCCATAGAGATGGTTTCCCACTTCCATTCCGGAATGGATAATGGTTGTAATAAGCCCACAGGATGTTGGTGTTCTGCTTTAATTTGCTGACATTCTAGACATCGAGCCAAGTAACCAGCCACATCTTTCTTCATACCCAGCCAATAATATTCTTTTCGGAGTGCGGTGATCATCTTTTGATATCCTGGGTGTCCGGCATAATGAATCTTATGATACTCATCCAATATCAAATTTTTAATATTGTTCTGATTGGGCACGTACAACCTTCCTTTATAATACAACATTCCAGCAGCATCCAAAGCATAATCTAGTTGTTTTTCCTTGCTAGTTGGTAGCTACATTTGTTGTTTTATTTGTTGATAAACAACATCTTGTCCGGCTGCCTTTTTAATTATTTCCCCAAAGGGGCTTTTCCCTTCACTGCAAGAAATCTCATAAAGACACTACAATTTCCGACTCAAAGAGTTCACCATCCAGTTCTCCTTCCCCTTTAGATGCTTGATCTCAAAATCAAAACCGCTTAGGAAATCCACCCACCATGCTTGCCTTGCATTTAGTGTGGGCTAGCTAAAATAATTGGTCACACTGTGGTGGTCTGTCAATAACAAAAATTTTCTTCCCATAAGATAATGTCACCACATTTTCAAGGCGTGAATCACAGCTGCCAACTCTAGATTGTAAGCAGAATATTTCTGCTCATGCTCTTTTAACTTCCTTGATTTGTATGCTATCACTTTTCCTTCCTGCATTAACACACCTCCTACTCCTTCTTTACTTGCATCAGTGCACACCACGTAATCTTTGCTAGGATCGGCTATACATACAATAGGTGTCGTGGTGAGTAAATATTTGAGTTGTTCAAAACTTCTTTGACATTCAAGGGTCCACTGAAAGTTCTTCCCTTTTTCTGTAAGGATGTGATTGGATAAGCTACTTTTGAAAATCCCTCTACAAACCCTCTATAATAGCCTGCCAATCCCATGAAAGATTAGATGTCCACCACATCTTTGGGTACTGGCCATTCCATAATGGTCCTTATCTTTTCAGGATCCACGACGATTCCATCCTTAGTGATGATATGGCCAAAGTATTGTATTTTCTCCTTGAAAATTTCACATTTACTGAACTTAGCATACAATTGGTGTTCTCGAAGGGTTTGTAATACTAACCTGAGGTGCTCTTGATGCTCCTCCATAGTCTGAGAGTAAATCAATATATCCTTAATAAATATCAGCATAAATTTATCCAAATACTGATGAAACACATTGTTCATTAGACACATAAAGGTGGCAGGGGCATTGGTCAACCCAAAGGGTAACACCACAAACTCATAGTGGCCATACCAAGTTCTAAAAGTTGTCTTAGCTATGTCTTCCTCTCTAATACAGATTTGGTGATAACCTGACCGCAGATCAATCTTCGAGAAATCTGTTGCCCCTATCACCTAGTCAAACAGTTCATCAATGTGGGGTAGGGGGTACTTGTTTTTAATTGTTAATTTGTTTAACTGACGGTAATCCATACACATGTGGAGAGTCCCATCCTTTTTCTTAACGAATAATACCGGGGCTCCCCAAGGGGACACACTGGGGCGAATGTACTGTTTGTCCAACAGCTCCTGTAATTGCATCTTCAGCTCTGTCAATTATGGTACACTCATTCTGTAGGGTTCTCGAGAGACTGGGGCTGCTCCTGGCACCAATTCAATGGTAAAATCTATGTTTCTTTTGGGTGGCAGTTTGGGATCTCTTCCGGGAACACATCGGCAAATTCTTGTATCACAAGAATATTCTCCAATGTGGTTGTTTTATTTTTTGAATTGGCATACCCCACTTGGATGGCATAAATCTGACATCCTTTTCTGATTCATTTGGCTAACTGTGAAGAAGTTATGGGCGGAATCTGTACTAGCCACATAATCCTCTGCATCTCTTGTAGCCGCTTACTCCCCTGCATCTCTTGTTTTACTCCAAGCTCATCCTTATAACTGATAGTCTTGGTTTTACAATTAATTATGGACCAATGTTTTTCTAACCAATCCATACCAATCAATATGTCGTACAAGCCAAGGGGAAGCACATTTAAATCTATTGTCACTGACTGTCTTGCTATTTTTAAAGGGCAGTTTTTGACCTTAACCATTACCCGTCTTTTTGCCCCTGTTGCCAACTGAAATAGCTAGGGGTCCTTAAACTTAACAGGTTGCAACTTATAGTGCTCCACAATTCTAGGACTAATATAACTTCATGTTGCACCAAGGTCAATTCAAACAGTTACAACAAGGTCTAAGAGTTTACCTTCAAATTCCACCATGGTCGGCTGGTACTCCAACTGGCGACCTTCCAGAGCAGCATTAATCTTTGGTAGACTCCTTCCTACATCTCCAATGGTAAAGGCTTCATAGATCTGGGAGACCTGTTTGGCTCCTTTTCGATGAGGGCAGTTTTTCACATAATAGGGGCCACCATAGCCCCAACATTGCACTGGGGACCTTGCTGTCCCTTTGTTGTCTGTTTTTTCGGGTTGATCATTAGTTCTGGACTTATTGAGGGGCTTTAATCAGAGCGAATTCTTTTGAGTTTCTGTTGATTTTCCCTTTAGCGAATCCTTTGTTACCTCCACAACGGTTACCTTTAGTACTACTAGTCAACTTACTGCTTGTCTTATCGACCCATTTCTTACCCAGGAGCTCTCCCTTTTGCTTGCTCTGCTGGTAGCAAATTCGGGCTTTGCGTATAGCCTCGTCCATCGTCTTTGGGTTGTCAAATTAAATTCTTTCCCTTACACTTATGAGTAGGATACTGACAAACCTCTGTACTTTAGCTTTCTCTTCCCGGATATAGGGCACATAGTAGAGTAAGGAAGTAAAACGAGTAATAAATTCGTCCATAGTTTGTTGCTCCTGGCACCAATTCCATGGTAAAATCTATGTCTCTTTTGGGTGGCAGTTCGGGGATCTCTTCCAGGAACACATCGGCAAATTCCTGTATCACAAGAATATTCTCCAATGTGGCTGTTTTATTTTTTGAATTGGCATACCCCACTTGGATGGCATAAATATGACATCCTTTTCTGATGCATTTGGCTAACTGTGAAGCAGTTATGGGCCAAATCTATACTCGCCGCTTAATCCCCTGCATCTCTTGTTTTACTCCAAGCTCATCCTTATAACTGATAGTCTTGGTTTTACAATTAATTATGGACCAATGTTTTTCTAACCAATCCATACCAATCAATATGTCGTACAAGCCAAGGGGAAGCACATTTAAATCTGTTGTCACTGACTGTCCTGCTATTTTTAAAGGGCAGTTTTTAACCTTAGCCATTACCCGTCTTTTTGCCCCTGTTGCCAACTGAACTGGCCAGAGGTCCTTAAACTTAATAGGTTGCAACTTATAGTGCTCCACAATTCTAGGACTAATATAACTTAATGTTGCACCAAGGTCAATTCAAACAATTACAACAAGGTCTAAGAGTTTACCTTCAAATTCCACCATGGTCGGCTGGTACTCCACCTGGCGGTCTTCCAGAGCGGCATTAATCTTTGGCAGACTCCTTCCTACATCTCCAATGGTAAAGGCTTCATAGATCTGGGAGACTTGTTTGGCTCCTTTTCGCTGAGGGCAGTTTTTCACATAATGGCGACCACCATAGCCCCAACATTGCTCTGGGGGCCTTGTTGTCCCTTCGTTGTCTGTTTTTTTGGGTTGATCATTAGTTTTGGACTCATTGAGGGGCTTTAATCGGAGCGAATTCTTTTGAGTTTCTGCTGATTTTCCCTTTAGCGAATCCTTTGTTACCTCCACCACGGTTACCTTTAGTACTACTAGTCAACTTGCTGCTTGTCTTATCGACCCATTTCTTACCCAGGAGCTCTCCTTTTTGCTTGCTCTGCTGGTAGCAAATTCAGGCTTTGCGTATAGCCTCGTCCATCATCTTTGGGTTGTCAAATTCAATTCTTTCCCTCATACTTAAGAGTAGGCTACTGACAAACCTCTGTACTTTAGCTTTATCTTCCCGGATATAGGGCACATAGTAAAGTAAGGAAGTAAAACGAGTAATAAATTCGTCCATAGTTTGTTGCCCCAAACGCAGGTCATGAAATTCCCTTGTCTTCTCGTCATAGAAGCGCTTGGTCAGGTACCTTTCCTTAAAGTATCTTTGAAATTTCTCCCAAGTGACATTTTGTTCGCTTACTCCTCTTACCATTTTAACTTCCTTCCACCACAAGGTGGCCTTTCCCTGTAACTGGAAAATGGCCATTCGTGCCTTGAGGTTGTGATCGTATTCATATAGCTAGAAGTATTTATTCATATTAATCAACCAAGCCTCAGCTGCTTCCTCCTGTTCTCCATCAAAGTGTGGTGGCTTGATTTTACAGAAATCCCCTCGCAATTGTCTTTTGCATGTCTGTTGTTCGAAGGCATTATTCCAGCATTCCTCCTCCCTTCCTTCTGACTCTTCGGGTTCTGTGGTGTCATTCTATTCTCCTAACATTCTTTGTTGCTTAGCGCTGGGATTCAGTGGCTGCTGGTTCTATCTGTCGAATAGGCTTTTTATAATCCTCTCTTGTTCCATAGTTAACCTTGCATTATCTTCCCGTAATCGGGCCATTTCATTTTTCAGCTCTTGTATTGTCTCCAAAATTGCCAAATTGGTATTGCACGCCTCCTCACCCAGCTGTACCCATAATTCAGGACTGCTTCCAGGACCTGCTGCAGGTCCCTGACCCGCCACAAAACTGTGTGACGCACTATCTTTTCGCCTCATATTGTCAATCCTTTGTTTTCATGTGCTTACCACAAACCAAGCAACAGTGGAAGGTTATCACATTGTCTGTTTCTTTTTACTCATTAGAGATTAAATAAGTTGTAAATATACAGTCTATTGACAGTTTTTTTTTCCCAGTTCCCAGAGGCCACAATTTTGCAACTTCGCTTTGATACCACTTGTAATGTCTCCATCAATAATTTTTTTTTTTATTTACGACTGCATAAAAAGGTGTTATTTCATATTACCATGCTGGTCTATAGTACCTTTATTTGATCTTTTCGCAACTCTAGAATTTACTATTACTACAGCTATACGAGTGTCATTAAATAGCACATTTAATTCTCAGAAGGTTGGTTTTTGGTTTGTGAACCACTCTGCTTGCATTTATGTTGTAATTGGTATGAGGCCACTTCCATCACGTGGCAAGTGATGCAAGATAAGGGTGATGTTAATTTCTGTCTGCGTTGTCATGTACATGGCTTGGGTGGACCGTCTGGCCTCACCAGCTTCGCTCGGGAACCTCACCTAGATCGACGATGCTATTCACCTATTGCAATCCAACGGTGGCACCTATCCCAGGGTTTCATCATCTCCAAACGGCGACGAGATTGACCTCATTTGTTTTTGCAACCCTCCCGCAAAGTCTGCTCTGATGCGGCCATTGCTTCACTGTGTTTTTCTTGGTTATTCGGTAATTTTGTTCTGGACCAATCTCATGGTCTCGCAATGGTCTAAATTATTTATAGGTAAATTGTTCTAGTGTTTTTTTTCAGCTGGTTCTCCATTCTTTTGTTTCCTTATCCTTTGTAGCTAAAGGAATTCGAGCCCTACTAGATACCCTAACAGGTTTTCCTATATTTGAAATACAATGCAGGTTGTTGGGTTCGGAGCTGGCTCAACTTGCAAGGTTGGGCGATGCATCTACAGCGGCGGACTTCACTAGTTACGAGTAAGAACTTGCCCTGGTTGGAGGGGAAAAGCCTAAGTCGTGGATATGGCTCTCTACATCTATGAGATGTCTGTCTCATAGCTAATTCCTCAATTTAGAAGAGGGTTAGGGTTTTTTAAAGGGTTTTTCCCTAAATGTATATATTCATAAGCACGATGTGATTATCAATTCGGATAATACCCAGAGCTTATTTCTGCTCTGAAACTGTGTAGTTCTCCTGTTATTCTATTTTGTGAGAAATGAGGGTTTCAAGATATGTACTGGTTAATTACTCTGCTATTTGGTATGGCTACTCTGGCTAGCAGCTGAAGACATTATCTGCTTGAATTCGATTTGTATTTTGCTATAAATATATACCGTTCTAGGTTTGAGTCTTTCATTATGTCTTCCAGAAAAACCATGTGATGTAATTGCTCGGTTCCTTGTTTACTCTTGTATGCACAGTATGTTGAATCTGTTACAAATTTTAAGGAATTATTTCCGTCATAAAAGAGTTATAAATCTTCAAGATGGATATGTGGTCTCGGCCAGCTCAAACTTCGTTTGATATTTGTAGCTTGAATGTTCGTTGCAAAGCTCTGACAATAACCGCAATAAGGTTCTGGACTATTCCTTACTGTGTATTTTTTCATTGTAATTAGCGAGGTCTGCTACACAAAGTCATTATAACTTGGCTTCCTCAGTTTCTAAATTTCTTTCATGAGATTGTTCTCTATTGCTAACTCCAGGGTTTCACCACCAGGAGGGTTTTCCTCTTTTGTAAGGCTGGTTATAGCCGCAGGGTTCTGCTGTCGGGCCCCCTGTCCTCAGGGACTACTGGTTTCAAATACAGTTCGAACCCTTACCCTAGGTCTTAGTTATCCCTTTCTTGCTTGCCTTGTCTTGTTACCTACTTCGAATCGTGATTATTTTTTATGCTTGATTCCTGTGTTCATGTATTCAGCAAAACTTTAATACTTGTATAAAGAAAGTGGTTTCACATTCCGGTATTTATCTTGGGAGCTATCCGGAGTTCTGGGTTCTTGTAGTTGTCCTCACAGGTTCTGATATTTACAAATAGGTTAGACCTGGTAACATGAACTCGTTTGCCCCACGATGGCCCTATCTGTCTTTACCGTGTGTATTGGGACTATAAAAGTCTTCATTTCTTTCTTTCTAGATCCAAAGATTTTGACCGCTAGAGAATATTACTGGTTTTTAATCAAATTGTTGTACACTCTCCTATCTTTGGGTTGGTCTACGGATTGCAAAGTACTTTCTTGTTTGATTTATCAGTGTACCTTTTGGCGGCTGTCCGTATTTCCATTGTTTTACTAAGGTTTTTTATTTCTTTTGTTTCTCTGTTTTCTTGAAATTGGTTATCATATAAGTTATAACTATTCACGACTATTTCATTTGACAACCCTTAACAAATACTGTCAAGCATGTTCAGTTTTTCAATCTGAGAGAAGAAAAGATTTAACTAAACAGAGACAGATAACTGTGAAGTTCCTGGTTGACTCTTTTCCAAGAGAAAAACGTACAACCACTTCTACCAGATAACAGTTGATATAGAAAACTACCCGACCTCCCTATTTTTGTCCCTTTTCTCACTATTTTAAGGAACTGTAAACTACAGAAAGTAAACATTCTATTTTCTTTTGGTTCAGGTTAGGGTCGCATACTTGAGTCGCCTTCTGTAAGAGCACTTCTTTTCTATGTTTCTAGATATGGTCACCATTGCTCTCTGCAGCTAGTCATCCACCCATCCTTGAGACTGTCTTTCAAGACTAGTCTCCCCCCTAGCTGGCTCAAAGACTACCGTCTTTGCTAAGTGCACACGTTGTGTGCCCTTACCATTTGATCCTCACCAGACTTGGTAAGACCCCTACCCTTTTTCCTACTGCCTGTTATCTACAGCACAGCCTCCTTTTACCCTCTTCCCCCTCCTTTTCCTGGAAACCATCCCACAGTTGGGGGAAAGGGCAGTTAGGGTTTGCAATTGTTTTTTTTTTATCCATGTCTTAACTTCCCTCCACAGAAGTTACATGATATCCTTGTTACTAGGAAATCATTTTTTTAATTTCCATTTACTGAAAATATATATATTATATATAATATATATATATATATATATAATATATATATATATATTATATTATATAATATTATATATATAGTTTATTTACAACAGATATAAATATATATATATGTATATATATATATATATTATATATATATATATAATATATATATATATATTTGAAATTGTGGTAAATAAAATATTTACAATAATCTAGGGATATGAGAGGTCTAAACTATTTCATTTAGCGTTTTCCTTTGGTTAAAAATTCTATTCAAATCATATAGGGAATGTATTTGTTTTTAATTTTCAAGCACTTATGGTGCATTAGACCACCAATATTATATGGTTTAAATCATATTTAATCTGACTTATACTTTAAATTTTATGAATAAATTATAAATAGAATTCGATAATAATGAAAATTATATATGGTTATAATTATAATTTTAAATAAAAATTATTTATTTGTATATTTATATAAATTAAATGGTTAGCAAATATTAATAAATATGAAATTATTTATTTTATAATGCATTTTGTAGCAGGAAACAACTAATTAAATTAATTTTTTTTTATAAAAGAAAATATTTCGATGTAAATCACATGATATTTCATTTGTGGACGCGTTTCGAACCAACCAATGTGGTTCTCTCATAAACTTATGTGGATCACAGAAACCTCAATTCAACCAAATTATTTTTATTTAATTTTAAATTTAAAATTATTTATTTTAATAATTATCTTTATAATTTAATATATTAAATAATATATATTTTAAGGAAAAAAAAATATGAACAACATTTAACCATAGAAATTTATTTTCATTTTTATTTAGATTAGTCAATACCCATGGACTTTACTTCTATTTCATGTCTAGAAAAACCATTAATATATTATTTTTATCTTAATATTTTTATATTAAGTTTTTTTAATTAATCCATTTATTAAAAACAACAAAAAATTATAACTATTTTTTAAATAGATCTTAATGTTAGTATATAACTAATTGAAAAAAAATTCCAAAATATTCTTTATATAATTATATATATATTATATATATATATATATATATATATAATATATATATAAAATTTTAAAATATCTATTAAAAAATAGATATGCCATTTTTAAAAATTATAAACAATTTTTACTTTTATGTACATAATAATTTATACATTTTCATAAATAGAGAAATGCATGGTCTTCAAAGGCATGTGGTGCGTTAGGCAGAAACTATCGCAATCTTTGACTATCGAATTTGCGTACCGAATTACCGTGTGGTTGTCTTCGTTATCTCGTAAATTACCGTGTGGTTGTCTTCGTTATCTCGTAATATGTTGGCTTAACATTAGCAATGTCCAATTTGTGCGCCTTCCATGACGAGCCAAGCCACGTGATTAGTGTTTTTTATTAAACATTATAAATATGAGATAGACTTTTGGATTTGCTCATTTTTTTTTACATAAAGTAACACCATTTCTATTTGTCAATCAGAATACTCCGGTATTTAATCATTAATTAAATTATCTCATTTAATTAAATTCAGCAGGATATTTTTGGAGGACGCATCTTTCATCGACATCATCAACAAAGAATGGCAGGAGATGCAGGGATCTGCAACGGCTCTTTTATTAACCTTCAGAGAGAAAATTCAGCGCCTCAAAGCAGTCGCTAAAACTTGGCAAACACTCAGAATCAAACAGGATAAGATAGAGCTGAATTACATTCGAAAGGAGCTGAACGAAATATCAGCGGCTTCTCTATATGATATGTCGCTGGAGAAAAAGAAAATTATCAGATCTTTAGAAAATAAGAAGCACTCCCTCCTCTATAAAGAAGAAGCGCTATGGCGGCTCAGAAGCCGAGCCCTATGGCTCAAGGCAGGGGACCGTAACACTAAATACTTTCACAATATTGCTAACGCCAGGAGAAGGAGGAACTCGTTATGGAAGATCGAGGATGGGAACGGGGACTATCTCTATACACAGGAGGACATAACTAAAGAGGCGGTACGGCTTTTCCAGGCACAATACAAAAGGATACCAAGCAATGCTGCGGATATGTTTTGGGCTGCTGAACATATGCCAGGAATGTTCGATGAATCTGCCTATGAAAATTTCATCCGACCTGTTTCTGAGGACGAGCTCCACGCTGCCATGAAAGCGTCCAAAAAGGATAGGAGCCCGGGCCCGGACGGTTGGCCCACAGAATTCTTCCTTCATTTTTTCGAATTGTTCAAGGCGGACCTGTTGCTCATGGTGGAGGCCTCTCGTTTGTCGGGAAACATTCACTCAGCTCTGTCATGCACCCTTATAGCTTTAATTCCTAAAAAGGGTGATTCTGCCTCTTTTCTTAATTATAGACCGATTGCCCTTTGCAATTCTCTATTCAAAATCATATCTAAAATTATTGCTGAGAGGCTTAAGCCGGTATTTAACTGCTTCATCACCAGAGATCAGCACGCTTTTCTGAAGGAACGAAACATCTGGGACGCTGTGGCACTAACCCAAGAATGCCTCTACAAAATCCGGACAAAAAATACTAAGGCGGCAATTTTAAAAATTGATTTGAAAAGGCATATGATTGTGTGGACTGGGGTCTTCTCAGGATTCTGCTGGCAAAGATTGGCATGAGATTAAAGGGCTTGGAATGGATCATGGCATGCATTGAAAACATAAATTTTTCGGTTATCATCAACGGTACTCTGTCACCATTCTTCAAGGCAGAATGGGGTCTCCGTCAGGGCTGCCCCCTCTCTCCGCTGATGTTTATACTGGTCATGAATACCTTAAGCATTCAACTAAATAGGGCAGCGGCTGGTTTTTGCTACCGTCCAATTAAGATGTGTAAAGATTTTTATTTATCCCACAACCTCTTTGTGGACGACATCCTAATCTTTTCTATGCTGCACAAGGCCTCCTGGCAGTGTCTTTTTGATATTGTTTCCAGGTTCCAATCCGCATTTGGTATCTGCATCAACAAGGAAAAATCGAAGCTATACCACAACGAGTCTGATCTCGTACTGGTATCATGGATCGCCGAGCTTTTTGGTATAGAAGTTGTGCTGATTGAAAGTGGTCTTAAATATCTTGGGTTCTCCCTCAATCCTACTGGGAACAAACAGGGGGACTGGTCATGGCTGGTGGACCGTTTTTTCTCTAAAATTTCAGGATGGGAAGCAAGGACCCTCTCGTTGGCTGGCCGCTTTATTCTTATTCAATCTGTTCTATCCCAATTGGCCATATACTGGGCACACCTTTTTTTCATCCTAGCTCCCATCATCTATAAAATGAAATCTTAAGTTGCCAACTTCCTGTGGAGAGGACAGTCCGGACAAACCAAAATTCACCTGGTTAAGATAAAGTCATTAACGATTCCGAAAAAAATGGGAGGCTGGGGTATATTGGATATGAGATCGGTGGGAAATTCACTCTTGTGCAAATCTCTCCTCCGCGGTTTATTCGGAAACGGTCCCTGGAGCATTTTCATCAGAAGCAAATATTTGAAAGGTAAAAACATCGCTTTCTGGTACAGACGGAACACGCTTGGGATCAAGAGAGGAACACGCTTGGGATCAAGAGAGGATCCGCTATATGGCAAAGCTTCCGCAAGAACATGCCATTTTTTATGAGGAATTTTCGGTGGTCCATTTTTACAGGTTCGAATATATTTATTGGAACAGATCTCATTCACAAAGGGCTTTCCTGTCCTTTGCCGCCATCTTTGGTATCCTATCTTCACTGCAGGGGTATATTGACTTGGGACCGTCTCATCAAAGCTTGGTTATCCTCGTCCCCCATCTGGATGGACGTAGAGGACCTCTCGTTGCCGCCTTATCTCTGCTCAGTTTGGAATCCTGTGCGCATCATCCTACACGGCTCAGCCATTAAAAAATCGGGGGATTCGGATGTCTTGGTATGGAACTTTCCCTGTGCACCATCACCAATTCGAGTAAAAGACATTTACACTGCTCTATCACAAAAGGAGGCACAACCCATGTTGCCGATTTTCCCTTTCCGCTTTTGGAAAGCCTCTTGCCCACTCAAGATGGTACTTTTTTCCTGGCTCCTCTTTCAGAATAGGAACCTATCCTGGGACAATCTACAGAAGAGAGGATGGAATGGGCCGAGTCGCTGTACCTTATGTTTTACTGCTGGGGAGACAAACTTCCACTTGTTCTTCCAGTGTCAAGCATCTCTGCAAGTCTGGCATGATCTCTCCTTAACATTGGATTATCCTCACCGTTGTTTCTCAT
>APFE031051626.1:68172-78259 GCA_000404065.3 Pinus taeda | reverse complement strand
AAAAATAGTAAACTATGCTACAATTAAGGAAACTGAAAAGCTCAAAGAAACAATGGTGGGGGTCCAAGTGGACATGGCGAGAGGCCACCAATATCCACCTGAATCATTCCTCCCCCCTTAGGAAGCAATGGTCCCATATTACGTTGAGTTCCTCCATGAGATGAGGAAACTTCTACTGAACTTTCTCCCTCGTCAAGGAGTTGCCCTACTTTGACAACTTTATATAGTTGGATATTCCGCTCGTGAGTGTGCTTGATCTATGTGTCCATGATCCAATCCATTGGAGCTTATTCGATGCAATCTGGATTCAACTCTCGGGGTGTGAGTTGTTCTACAATGTGAGATGTGTTTAGTAATGGTGGAAAGTATCGCCGAAGGCAGTCAACATTGAACACTAGGTGCAGACCAAGGAATGGGGGAATGCTGAGCTCAAATGCCTTCTCTCCCACAACCTTGGAAATGGTGTAAGGACTATCTCAGTGTGGTCTAAGTTTGTGATAGGCTTTGGTAAGGCGCTCCTTTTGCAAATGCAACTAGACTTTGTCGCCCACCTGAAACTTGTGTGGCACCCGATGTTGATCATGTCGCTGCTTGTACTTGGCATTTGATTTCTCCAAAATGTCATGGACTTGCTCACGAATATGTTGGATGTTCTCAATGAATTTGTTTGCCTTATCTGCTTCGGACTGGAGATGAGCCGAATCTGCATGAGTAGCTACAAATGGCATGGCCACCTCAATGGGACATAGTGGTTGGAATCCCAAGCCCACATAAAAAGGGTTGTGGCGAGTCGAGCTGTGGAGAGCCCGGTTGTAGCTATGTTGAACATAGGGGAGGCTCTCTTCCCATGTGCATGGATGCTTTGAGTTGTACTTGCGCAGAATGTGTATGATCATCGTGTTGACAACCTCTGTCTAGCCATCAGTTTGAGGATGGAAGGTTGTGGACTTAGTGAGTTTGGTCTCCAGGATTGACGAGAGACTTGACGAAAATGTACTGAGGAACTTGCTATCCCAATCTAAGATAATAGACTATGGCATCCCAAAGTGTACCCACACTTGCTCAAAGAAGAGTTTAGTAGTGGCTTGTACTATGCTATTCTTGTTGCAGGCCGCCATAATGGCCATCTTCGAGAACTTGTTGACGACCACAAAAACATAGTCATTTCCATGCTTAGTGGAAGGAAGGCCTCACATGTAATCCATGGAGATGGATTCCCAAGGTCGACTAGGGGTAGGTAGCAGGGTATAGAGGCCTGGCTTCTTGATGGTCAGTTTGGCAATGGCATAGGCAGTGCATGATCTGATGTACTTCTCGACATCGTGTCCAAGATTGAGCCAATAGAAATACTTATGCATTACTCCCACTATTTTCTCGAGGTCGAAATGCTGATCAACCCAACTATAGTGTGCTTCCCAAATCATCTTGACATGCTCACTTGAAGGAACACAAAGCTGACCCAAGTGGCATAACAGGTCATCTTGGAGGTGAAAATCTGGAACATGCTGACTTTCCAATAGTGTCTGGTGTTTGTGGCCAAATTCTGGGTTGCTTATGTAGAGAATTTGCAAATGAGAGGTCTCGTGCCCACATTATTTGATCACGGTGGTTAATGCCATGATCGGTGGTCAACTGAGGCAATCTGCAACATTATTGGTGCTACCCTTCTTATACTTGATATTCAAATAGAACTTTTGCAAGTATGTGGTCCACTTCTCATGGTGATCATTCTGTAATTTCCCTTGGGTCTGTATGAACTATAAGGGTTGATGGTTTGTGTGGATGGTCATTTCCTTCCCCAAAATGTAATGCTTCCATTGTTGGCAGGCCTTCACAACAGAATACATCTCTTCGTAATAAGTGGGGTAATTATCGATTGTGTCTCAAAGTGTCTCACTATGATATTCCACTCGATGTCCGTGTTGGGTAAGGACTACCCCAATATCATAGTCAAAGGCATCTATCTCGACCTCAAATGGTTGCTGCATGTGTGGTAATGTGAGCACTGGTGTCGAGGATAGGCAATATTTCAACTTTGAAAATGCCTTCAGTTGAGATTCAGACCGAAACAATTTTGTTTGCACTCCTCCCTTGGTGACTTGACTCAAGGGCCAAGTGATATGAGAAAATCCTAACACGAACTTACGGTAGAAGTTGGCAAGACCTAGAAAGCTGCAGAGCTCTGTGAGAGTGGTTGGAGATGGCCAATCCCGAATGAATTGGATCTTGGCTGGATCCACATGCACCCCCTATTCATCAACACTGTATTCAAGATACTGAACCTCGGTCATGCCAAAATTACATTTCTCCAAATTGGCACATAACTTGTGTTTCTGTAGTGTTTGGAGAACCTGTCGGATGTGGTGGAGGCGCTATTCCCCACTCTCGCTGAAGATGAGGATGTTATCCAAGTATACCACTACAAATGAGTTGGTGAATGGCCACAAGATGTCATCCATTAGCCTCATGAAAGTTGGAGAAGCATTCGTCAATCTCAAAGGCATAACCAACCATTCAAAAAGGCACTCCTTGGATTTAAAGGTAGTCTTCCACACATGAGAGGGTTTGATTGGTACTTGGTGATATCCTGACCTCAAACCAATCTTGCTAAATATTTTTCCTCCTTTAGTTGGTCCAGAAGGTCATCAATCTGTGGGATTGGGTACCTATTATAGTCAGTGATCTTGTTCAGCACCAGATAGTTAATACAGAGTCTCTAAGTCCCATCCTTATTCTGTACCAATAGGATCTGGCTCCCACAGGGCGATGAACTCGAATGGAGGTGACCTTTCTGTAGCGGCTCCTAAATCTACCTCTTGATTTCATCGTTCTCTAGAATGGAGCACCAATAGATTGGTCCATTGGGCATCGGTGCACCTCGGGTCAGATCGATGGAGTTCTTGACCTCACAGTGCAAAGGAACCCCTATGGGGGAGGCGAAGATGTCCTCGTACTCATCCGCGACCTTTTCCATCTGTAGTTTTCGTGTAAAGGGGCCTTGTCTAGAGCTCGTGGCCACCGTATTCTTCTTTCCTTGAGGGCGTATCATCAAGAAAATAAATTTACCAGTTTTGGAAATGAGCTTATTGCATTGTTTTGCAGTAACCAAAGAGATGGTGGTAGGTGGTGCTACCTCTGGTATCTTGTACAACTTATTTCCCAAAGTAGCAATAACAGCACGGGGCCTTCATTCATACACAACATGTCGCTTCCACAAGTATGGTTGTCCTAATAATACATCACAAACTTCAAGGGGATAAATCTCACACAATACCTTATCCATGAAGGGCTTGATGTTGTATGGAAGGTGACAATGTTGGCTCACACGAAGATCCCGTCCTTAGTGAAGCCGCCCGATGGTGTATGGTTGTGGATGTGCTATGGTCGGTAAGCCCAGCCACTTCACGACCCCTACCGAAATGAGGTTCTTTCGGCTATCGCTATCAACAATGAACTGTAGCGGGGAGCCCTTTACCCACATCTCGGAGTGGAAGATATGCTCCTCCTCCTCTGGATCTTCATGTTCTTCATTCTGGATCTTTGTGTTGGTAACGGTGGCATTGGGCTTTGCATCAATAATCTGCTTCCCTTTTTCATTCACCTTGTCGGGTTCTCACCCAGAGTTAGAACATGCATCTGATTCTAAAACCCTTAGCTCGACCATGAGTGACTGCTTGGTCCAACACTCACTTGTGTTGTGAGTGGAACTCTTATGGAACTCACACCACTTTCTCCCATCCTTTTTTGGCTTCACGACGTTGTTATTTTCTTGCAGCTTTGTTGGGTTGTGTTGGGCTACTCCACCTTGGCTTTGTCCTTTGTTCTATGGTTTGGGGGAACCTTTCCCTTGCTTCAGATTCCTAGATCCAAACTCTCACTTGTTCTGTTTAAACTTTTTCTCAACCTTGATGGCATATCCGTATGCTGAGCGAGGAGATGTTTAGGAATTATATTTCTTCCTGGATGTACTTGTGGAGGCATCCGTGGTATTTGAGTACCAAATGCTCCTTTGAATCCTTGATACCCAACTTTGTGCAAAGGGTATGGAAAATATCGGTAAACTATAGCACGTCTTGGTCCCTTCCCTACTGCAGAATGGTCCACTTTGTGTATTAATCTCATAGTTTTCGACAAGGTAGTACTGCTCCTTGATGACACCCTAGAATGAATTCCAAGTGGGTGCGGTGGAACATTGTGAGCCTATACTTTCATCCATCTACTCGCAGTAGGTTTCCCATGAGTCCTTGAAGTGGGGGGCTACTTTGAGAAGAGCGAAAAATAATCTTTTCCCGGCTCGAAAATTCATGAACAGAAAAATAACCCTCTAGCAGATTTAACCATTTATCGACAACATCTGCATCATGTTACCCTTGAATATGGGGATTTAAAAATTAGCTTGTACCTTAAACGGTGTAGCATTTCGAGAGTAGCTGTTGGAAGCCAATGCGTCGCCCCATGGGTAGCAGTTATAGACATATTTGGGCAATGCAACCCCAATCATATATGTCCATAAAACAAGCGATTCTAAGTCCCTAAAAGTCTTGTTTCATACCCTAAAGGAACAAGGTCAGCTGATTACATCATCTCCTAGAATTTCTCAATAGAAAACTGCTCAGAACTGGTCAAAACTAGACCATACAGACTCCTCAGTGTAAAGGGTGCAATGCATCTCACCTGCCACATGCAAAAAGTGTGATGCATACTGTAAAGCCCTTCTATAGGGTGCGATGGGCGAGAGTAGACAAATAGTAGAGACAGTTTGTGAGGTGGATGATCATGGAATCTTCCATAAACTTCTCCTGTGACACTTGCCTCTCTGAATTTGCTGAGGGATGAGTAAGAGATCATGAATCTCCAAGTGGAATCAAGAACTATCAGAGAGAGCACACTAATCAAAATCCAAGTTGACTCACACCCCTGCAATCATCTATATATGGATCCCTCATCCCAGAGATCCAAAGGCTGGAATCTCGTATCTTGTAAGGAAGTGTTGTTGGTTTCCTGGTGGAACATCATAGTGTTGGGTGACCTAAGCTTTTCATGAGGTGAAGAAGGGCCTTCATGCTGGGAGGATGACACTGGGTTAAATCAATGGTTTGTAATCCTCTCTTCTAATCTTTATATCAATAAAGCTATTCGTGTTTTCCTCCACATTCTTATATGTATGATAATATATGCATTTGTGTGGTCAATATATATCTGGTCCTATATTATTTATGATTGTAGATCTCTGCACTTTGAAGGTATTATGCTACTTTGACTTTACAAGTACTCTTTGAAACAGAGTAATCAAGGAAGGAGTGACAAAGATCCGTTAGAGGGGAGAAGGAACAAGGAGGGAACCAAATGAAATATTGAGGTTGGTATTCTTTGCTCCTCTCCTATCTACTTCTGAAAATGAAAGTAACTTTAATATGTTTGTTTCTAAGATAGCTACCCATCTTAGTGGGACTAGAAGCTTTGCATAGACACTAGATTTCTAGATAACAAAATGGTGACTCTGTTGGGGAGCGAATATATTTTTTGCTTTTCTATATTTGCTTACTTTATAAATGACAAGCGGAGCCTGAAGTCAATCCAGCTAGCGTTCGAACTACATTAGTGCAAAGTAGATCAATGCTGCTCCAGTCTATCTCCGGGTTTTGTTTATAAACTGAACAATTGATTTGCAAACATCCTAATTTCCCTGGTGGTGGCTAAAGTAGCCTCATTAGATCAGCCCCTGTAATTTGCATTTACTGACTATCATTAGCTTGGCTTAAATCCCTGAACTAAGCTGCAAACTGTAATGAAGAACCAAGTTTAAGTCTCGTCCCTGGACCATCGCACCTTCTCCTCTTGGGAATCTGGATGCATCACACCTCCTGAGTGCAGTAGGTGAGATGCATCGCTCTTTCCCTGTGTTATAGGTGTGATGATCAGATAAGACTTCTTTTGCTTCCAGATTTTGGTTTTTTGTTCACTCTCTTCAGTCAGGAGTTTGTTGTCTGTGGCTAGTATACCACTATGGAAACTCCCTTCCTTTGCATCATTCGGCCTCCATTGTACAAAGAACTGTAAATGTTTTTATGTATTGTTCGCCATTTACGGTCCTCCTTTACAAAGAAGTAGTGTAATCAAATTGTCGTCTTTTGATTTGGAAGTGTCACAAGTGTTGTTTTCAGTCAAGGAAAAGAATCCTACTATTCTTGATGGTCAATTACACTATTAATCTTGTATTTGATTTGAATTAATAGTTTTTCAAGTGTCGAAAATAATTTTCAATTCAGAATCGCAAAGTGTCTTCATTATCTTCCTTTCGTCTTTTGAAGAGAAAATCGTTAGTACTCTCACTTGAAATGATTCAGATTTATACTTAGCATTCTTTTGGTCATTCACACATTACGAAAGTGAAAAAAAATACATGCATGTGCATTTTCATTTAGACTGCTTGTTGATTTTGATTTAGGACAGTGCATCTAGTGTGTGCTCTCTGCTCTATGTTGAAAGAATCTCGCTTCTCTTTCCTTAGTAGCTAGGATTTTCATTGGAAAAAGAATATTAAATGACTGCTTATCATCTTAGATTGCATTTTTGGAATTGTATATCTACATCATGTGGTGAACCTCAAAGGAAAATGTCTTAAGAAAGATCAACTGAAAAATAAATTCAATGAACATAAAAACACTTTGGAACCTAACACACAACATTTAGAAGTCTAGGCTAGAGATGTATTCCGGCATCATAAAGCCTTGTAACTATCGCTTTCAATGTAGGTTGGGTGATTCCTCCTCTTTGATATGACAAGTGCAAATACGAGCTTGTGCTCCCACATACCATTGAGTATATATTGGGAGACTATAATAGGCTATATCCTTTATCCTTAGGAATCCGTGTCTACTACCCTATCGATCGCAATGCACAGAACACAACATTCAGGAAGATTGATTTCTGTACCGTAAAAAGTATTCTACAGTTTTGCAATTGGTTTGGTAATCCCTCCGTCTAGATTTTCATAGTAGTCTCTTTCATTCCTTTTTAGACTCCTTAAAGGAAAATGTCCCTCTCAGCACTTGTCACTTCAAGCTCATTAAAAATCGAAGGCAAATAGAGTCATCTTTAGATTTTTATTGACTCTTAAAAATTGAAAAAGCAAATTGTGTCAAAGCGTCATAAAATTTATTTTAATCGGAATAGGTTGAGGAAAATGGAGTCCACTAACCAAGGATTTCCCCTTGGAGGAAATCCTAGTCCGTTCTCCTCTTGGGGAGATGTTGGTCCACCTCATATGGCCACATTGTCCCTCCCAGGACTGATAATCAGCTTTCCAATATGGCTCTTCTCGACCTCTGTCATTCAAAACAGCACGATTTCTGAGCAATCAAGTCAACAACTAAATAATACTAGAGTTACCCCCCAACCTTCTGCTTCACTTGTTTCTCCCTCCCCTCCTTCCTCTTCACTTGGTGAAGTTGGTAAAGCTAAAAACCAAGTAACTGAGAAGAAGAAGAAAGGAGAAGGAGAAGGAGAAGAAAAATAAGGAGCCAAAGGCAAAAAGGGGTAACCATGCATCATCTAACGAAAACCCACACACTGCACCATCCAAACCCAAATCTCCATGTGCCATTTGCAAAGAGGACCACTATCATCGAGATGTACCATTTCAAATCATTGTACAAGCTTACAGAATGGTCATGGTCGGTACCATCATAGATGAAGGGGATTATATGAGTATCCTTTCCTGAACTACTTGGAAAGCGCTTGGTTCGCCATCGCTTCTACCTGAGATGTGAAACCTAATAGGCTTTGACAAAGGAACAAGTCGACCGTTAGGGATCCTTCCAATTTTGCCTATAACTTTGAGAGGGAAAACCGTGTATATGAACGTAATGGTAGTCCGATGACCTTTACATTATAATCTGCTCCTTGGGCATGACTCTACTTATAGCATGGGAGCCATTTTCTCCTCACTCTTTCGAGTAATGTGTTTTCCACATGAAGGCCAAGTGGTCTAGCTCGTGGACCAGCTTTCATTCCCCGGCTCACACATAGCTAATAGTAAAATGCCATCCCTAACTGGTCTTTTCACGGAAGGAATGTCTCATCAATCTCGAGTCCGTCCACCTGAAGAGCGTGAGTAATTCGGTAGCCATGACTGAAACCCAGAGGGCATGCACCTTGGTCTGCTTTGGCAGGGAAACTTTAGGTACAGGGTAGGTTTTCGTGAAGGATATATGGCTAGTCTGACACCCGTCCATTTAGGAAAATGGGAATAGACGAGAATAATATTCCCTCGTCAAGGTTAGGTGGTTGGAGCTAGAATCACCTTTGTTCAAATGGACTGAGCTGGGAAGTGTTTTTGTCTACTACGCAGATGGAAACTATCTTGCAAATGCAAGAACTTCTATATGGTAGCCTAGAAACTCTATTTCACTATACTTGGGGGCATGCAAACCATTTTGCATGCAAGTGAAGAGCGACCATTTATTTTCTTAATTTGTAGATTCTCGACCCTTTAAACTCATAGGATTGGTCGTTCCTAGCTCACATAAAGAAAGGATACGGAGCAAATCTTCGAGTGGTTCAAGCTCCATAAAAATGGAACCTATCAATGAGACATCCTTATTATACAACTAGCATGAGTAGTTTTTATGCAAAGTTCAATCTCGTTAAAAATTAAACCTAAGCGATGAGAAAATGTTCCCCCAAAGTTTAAGCTCAGTAAAAAACAAACCAACCTCTAGTAAATAAGCATTTCGAATGCATTATCATCAGCTTTTGAGCCCTGGTCGTGTTCTTACCCTCACCTCCACTCTGTTTTAGCCGATCATATGCCTCCATTTGATTGTTTACCCTTTTGAGGAACAACTATGACGAGTGATTATGTTAGCCATCCTTGTGACATTGTCATGATTGGAAAATTCCAAACCTTACCTGGAATTAGGTGCTACTCGAAAATATCACTCATTCCTCAAAAAATGAGTCTCTTTTCATCTGAGTCGTAAAATATGAAAATATTGCCGAGCAATTGGCCTCTTTATCTCGTTAAAGCTATCACAAGTGCTATCCGTCCTCTAGATTTTAATCTTTTTATTATTACACAAAAATATCGAGCGCTTGTCTTTTCGGCTCATTAAAATTATCAAATATTTTTCGGACTTAAGGGATTATATGACGAAAAAGGACTACTAGAGTTTCCTTTCCATCCCTTTTCAAACTCTCTAAAATTGAAAAAGGACCGAGTTGTCTTTGTCGTTAAACTCATTAAAACCAATAGCGACAAAGTTGTCCATAGAGACAAGAATGAGTTTCATTGTTGCTAGGCTCATTAAAACATAACGATGGTTTTGCTTGAAGGGCAAATTATACAACAAGCACATGTTATCCTCCTCAAGCTTGATAAAAAATAAAGAGGTACTAGTCAGCAATGACTGGGGAAAAATTTGGGAAGAAAACTTGAACAAAATTTATTGGTAGCGACTCACTCTCGAATATGACACTTTCACTCCATCACCATGATTGAGTCGGGTTGGGTTATTCCATTCACCGGTCAAAATACCATTGGTCCATCATACGATCCATATTTACGGTTAATGCTACCAATCCATTTCAATGTTTCCTATATGTTTAGGAGAAGTCGATCAGAGAATTCACCAACCCAGCTTGTGTCTCATCCACTGCAATACCTTCGCCCTTCATTCTTTCATGAGCGCCACCCATAACCCTATATCATGAGATCGTTTTCACCTCTGCAAAATCATTTGCTTCGTTCCATGTCGTAGATGTGGGATTCATTAAGGCCCTCCTATGATGGGTTACTTCTTGTCGACGACAGCTCATTATCCAAGAAGTCGATCTAGGAAGAACCCTTTCAGTACATTGAAGCTTGCATGCCTCAATGGCAAGTTTCTCACTTCCGGCGATAGGTTTACATCAATGGCCTTCAACCAAAATATTTTGCGTGGTGTGCGATGCCAAGTCCCATTTTCACACCATGAAAATTTTACTGTATTACCTTGAGGGTCATCATCATTATCGGTGATTCCTCTCATGCCTGTTAACAACTTACATCATTGGCTGGTAATCAGGTGATGTCTTTCCATGTTCG
>APFE031051626.1:54021-64209 GCA_000404065.3 Pinus taeda | reverse complement strand
TTGAAGGAGGAGATAATTTAGGGACTTGTTCCCTACTAAAAGAGAATCAATAATGAATAATTAATCAACAAGATATTATGGAATTATGGCACAGATTTTGGAACTCCAATGATTGAGAAAATCTAGGAATGTGTTCTCTCCCATTTAATGCAGATTCATGTTATTAGCGACCACATTCACTAATCAAGGGATTTTGGTGGGGAAAACTTTCTACTTTCATGGGGAATGATTCCTAATAATTTGTATAAGTACCAAGTCAAATTTTCCTCTAGGAATAGATTTTCATTAGTGTTCTTGTAGAGAGAACTCGTATTTTTGCAGCTCCATTGTATTTTATTGCAGGGATGTAATTGTATTTTATGGCCAATACCCTACAAGATGAAGGCTTTATAAATATACATACAAAATTCATGACATCGAATGGAGGATCTATACAAGTAGTTGAAGGTCCAATGGTATCCACCATAGAAGAGATAACTAATGTTGGAAATAGGTCCCTAGGTAAGAGGGAGATTGGAAGCAAGCTTTTGGTTAAGAAGGAGCTTGGAAGCAAGTCCCTTGCTAAGAAGGAGCATGTACAATTCCCTAGTTAAGAGGGAGGTTGTGTACATTCATTTTATGAGAATTGCTACATTGTTTGATAGGAACCGGCATATCCTCTGTAGTTGAGAGGGAGAGATAGAAAAATCATCCTTGTCTTTGATGGGCATCTAAATTAGACATAAATTAAGGCCCATACCTTTCAATTAAACATTCATTTAAGGCCTATGACCATCCTTCAACACATTAAACCTCTATTTCTACATTAGATAATGTATTTTTAACATTAATATATTCATTAGGAAGGTTTATGAATAATTGGATATTTGTGCCTAATATTATTTATTTTTGTGGAATATTATGAGAATATTGGGCAGATTATGAATATTTGAACGAGGAGATAATTTAGGGACTTTTTCCCTACTAAAAGAGAATCAATAATGAATAATTAATCAACAAGATATTATGGAATTATGGCACACATTTTGGAACTCCAATGATCGAGAAAATCTAGGAATGTGTTCTCTCCCATTTAATGCAGATTCATGTTATTAGCGACCACATCCACTAATCAAGGGATTTTGGTGGGGAAAACTTTCTACTTTCATGGGGAATGATTCCTAATCATTTTGTATAAGTACCAAGTCAAATTTTCCTCTAGGAATAGATTTTCATTAGTGTTCTTGTAGAGAGAACTCGTATTTTTGCAGCTCCATTGTATTTTATTGCAGGGATGTAATTGTATTGATGAAAGTAATGAAGATCGGTGTCATGTTCACCTTCTAAATCTTGTTCTCCTCCATAGGACTATAATTTTCCTTGGCTTGGACATCCCAGGAGCCTCAGAGCCCTTTTGTATCATTTTATTTCCTTCTTTTCATTTATTCACATGCATCTCTTGTTTTTATTTCTTTCTATTTATGCATTTAGTATTAATGATTTCTTCTTTTAGGATTGAGTTAAAGGATTGTTGTAATTTATTTTGCATGATGACAAGCATTATTTAATCATTGGAAAAGATTTTTAATTTCATATCAATCACTGAGCTACTTGTATTAGTCTTCATATTCCCAAATCTAGATTTTTGGAACTCCTTTGTGGGAAAGAACAAAAAATTTCTGCTATTTTTTTGAGCATGCTAACGAGCTTCAATCAAGCTGGTTCCAATTGCATTAGATCTAAAAAACATTCTATTTCATAGGAAAAATTACCCCATTTCATTTTAACTTGATTAGGTTAGCCATTTTTTATATTTACTAGCTCACTAGTTCTCGAATTTCTAGATTTTCGACTAGTAATTTTTTTATATTTTTTAGTATGGGTTAGTAGAGGTACGTTTTAGTGATCCCACTTGGAATGGGGACCTAAGACATCCTAGTTAATAAAAAAAAATTCCAATCCAACTTTTATTTGATTTTCTTGTTCATTTGATGAATTATAATTTCGTATAGTAAATTTGTAACATCTTGTTGTAAATCAGGGGATCCTATAGGAAATCATTGTAGCATCATGTAGGAAATCACTGTGGTGTCCTGTAGGAAAGCCTGTTTTGAGTCCAAATTGAGAAAAATCATCATGGAAGATAGGATTAGGCCTCTAATTGACCTCCATGCCATCAAGACCATTTTAACCCTCCTTCTCCACACTTTTCTCCCCTGCCAAAGATAAAGGAAAGATTATCATTTGCATTATAAAGTAAAAAGATATAAAAAATGAATTCTCTTATATTTACACATGCAAACAATAGTTAATATTTTCTAGATTAGATTTCATGCTCAGTTAATTTAAATCATCACATGTGGTAAATAGGGTTAAGCTAGGTTTCTTTAACATTTAGTTCATGATCTTTATGCAATTAGAATAGGTTTCTTTCCTTGCACTTTCTTTCTTGCAATAGGTTAGGGTTTCATTTCAAACATTTCATTTTTTGCGACTAGTTTAATATTTAACTTTAGTACATGCACTCCATTGCATCATGATAGCAAATGAATGACACATTTTATGGTGCACATATAGTGTTGATAGTTAAAGTTGGTAGCCTTGGGGGTTGCAGCATTCTTAATGCAATACTAAGGCTCATCACTTTTTGGTGCCGTTGCCAGGGAAGTGTTAAAGTATGTATTTTTTTTCTTCCCTACTTGATTCATTTAGTTTTACTTTGTGCAAAAACAAAAATTATTTATGTTAGGAATATTTAATTTCAAAAGTAGAAAACTCCATTGCATTATAGTTTTCATTCAATCATAAAAACAAAAAAATATCAACACCAGAGCACCCGTCCATTTGATCACATGGTGCAGTAAGAGCCACATCACCATTCACTTTTGCAGGTAGAAGAAGAAGATGGAAAAGAATGTAGAAGAAATGGATGGAGATGATGACATTGAGGAATATCCTCTCAGATTTCCCATTCAAGATACTGATGGTAGTGTGCACATGAAGAAAATCCCTCCATATTTTCTTCCAAAATTTCATGGTCTAAGGTTAGAGGATCCATAAACTTTTCTCTTTGAATTTGAAATTGTTTGTAGATCTTATGGTTACGTATTAAAAACTAAAAAAATGAGATTGTTTCTACCAACATTGAAGGATAGATCTCTTAAATGGCTTATGAGGTTAGGGACTAATTCAATAAGATCATGGAATGATATGAAAATTATATTTCTTGAAAAATATATAGATCATGATCTTAAAGAGGAACTATTTAGAATGAATCAAAGAGAAGATGGGAGCCTTCAAGATGTAATAGATAGGTTCATGTACAATGTTAAGAGGGGAAAATTACATCGTTTAGGATCTGGCACAGTAAAATCCCTCTTACTTGGAATAATTAGCGATGAGTGGATTGATTTCCTTGATCTCATGAGTAGAGGTGATGTATACCAATTATGAGTTGAATAAATTTGTGAAACATGGAAATAAATATTAGGAGGAAAGGAAAGAGTAGGTAAATCAAAATCAAGGTCGATAAGTCAACCTAAGCTTGGAAATCTGTTTGATTATTTTAAAACAGAAATTCTTAGCAATTTAACAAAACAAGTAGAAATGTTAAGAATGCAAGATGAAGGAAAAGAAAATGCTGATATTTGTGTTGCAGAATCACATGATGTTAAACATTGTCGATCATTACGAAGGTTGAAGGAAGTTTACCAAGGGGAAAATGGAGAAAGTCAATCATGAATGCATCTATGTTATGTAGCTCCAAGAGGACAATGGATAAAGTCAATCATGAATGCGTCTATGTTATGTAGCTCCAAGAGGACTATGGTAGCCTATTCAACATGACATGATGCAAGAGCCTAATTCACAATTTCAAGGTTATGCATATCAACCTCAAAGTAATTGGAACACACCCTTTCGTTGGAAACATTGGCCATCTCAACCCCAAAACCAATCTTGGTAACAAGTTTGGCGAGGAACTTATGGGATACATCCACAATAACCTCAGTATTTTCCTCAATATCCTCCATACCCAACTCCATGTTATCCAAACCATTCATCTCCACCACAACCACAACCCCATCCACATCCATCTCAAATATACACACCCACTCAACTACATGTACCACCATTTCCAAACCTACAAATTGAAGTAACTTGGCGCACTTACAATGCTATGGTACAACACTTCCAAACATCTCCTCTTGAGATCAATGGTATTCACCATAACTTAGGAAGAGTATTGCAAAAAAGAGATTCTCTTGATATCATTGAAGGGCTAGATGCAAAAGAAGAAGATTCGAAAGAGAAGATCAAAGAATCATGGGTTGCACTTGATTAAGAGCAGACATCAAAATCAGAGATTGAGAAAGCTCCCTCATGGTTACCATAAATCCCTCGATGTATTCAAGATATCAAACATCAAGAAGAGGAAGACTTGAAGGTCATGGTAGAAGACGACATGAAGAATGATACAAATTAGAAAATGGATGAGAGGCATCACAACTATATTGAAATATGGTTCGAGATAGTCACTAAGATGCAGCAATACTCTCTTCTTCAATTGTGCTTGATAACACCAAAGTCAAAGCATTTGATCATTCAAATTTAGCTACATGTCAAAGAATACATTTCAAGCCTGCACATTAGTTTTTTTGTCGTCTTGATGCATGTCTCCATTGGAAATATTCTTATACTTGAAAGTGATTTTGTTTTTAAAGTAGGGTAGGGTAGAAAAAAAAGAGAGGAAAAAAATGAAAAAAAGAGAGAAGAAAATAAAGATCTAACGTGAAAACCTCCTTCGAGGCACCTCAGATTGGCTCATTGATTGAAAACCTCCATGAGGTGGTTATGGGTTGGGAAAAATGAAAAAAGAGAAAAAAGAGAAGAAGGAAAAGATCATTGGTGAAAACCTCATTTGAGGCACCTAGGGAGACCTACTAGTCAAAAACCTCATTGAGGTGGCTAGTGGGCATAGAAGAAAAAAAGGGAAAAAAATAAAAATAAAAAATATTTGCTCCATGTATCTCTCTGACAAATGCATGTACTCATCAACATCTGCAAGAAAAAATAACAAGTTGGTACCAAAAGAAAAATTGGTCGACCTAGTGAGAAGAAGTCAAATTTTGACTTTCTCCTCCTTTTCTCAAATTCTCCAACAAGGCCAAGGCCATGCCAATCCATCACCCTCATATATTTCCATCATCCACCCATAATTATCAAGCTTATATCATTCAGTTTGCTTACTGTCCCAAAAACTAAAGGATGCTCTGTTTTATTACACGATACAAAAATACATAGAGAAGAAATTTGTTTTTGCCATAACTTGAAAACCATTCATCCATTTGCCAATCTATTTCAGAGGGAGATGCATAAGGATGATGGTAACATGCTCAAGCAATTTCAGTGAATTCGAGTGTGCATTTTTTGAGAAATCACCCACAACCATTTTTACAATTTCGCATTATCCGTGCATCTATTTAAAAAGTTGTTCCCTGGGGAGATGCATATCGATGATGGTAACATGCCCAAGAAATTTGAGAAAAGTATAGTGCATGGTTTCCAACAAATCATCCTCCATCACCTTTAGTCATTTGTAGTTTTTATCGAGATCCGTCCATCCATTGACCAAATGTTTTTTTATGGGGAGGTGCATAGTGATGATGGAAACATGCTCATAATGTTTCAAGTCAGTCCATTCTACCATTTGGGAGATATGGACAAAAGATGTAGGCTACAAAAAGTTGTCTTATAAAACTACAGGATTCTGTGTAAGCCTAAGGATTCCCTGAAAACCTACAAGATCCTACAGGATACAAAACAACATCTATAGCATTGGCAATGAGAAATTTTAAAAGGGAAAAATAGAGGTTGGCTTCATTAGAGAGTGATAAGGAGGTAGGAGTTGAACTTTCCCACATTTTTCCGAGTGAAAAGAATATAGAAAAGCCTTCTATTACATGGAAAAATATTGCAGTCTATGGGAATCGTATACAAATAATTTTAATATAAAATTCCTCATTCATTAAGTTTGATAAGGAGACATATACAACCCTCCAAATAGATCAAAGAAAAATGACAGGGGGATTTAACAAGAGGGAACCCATGAGCAGAGTGAGGATTCATTAGCATCACCATCGAGTACCTACACATCAAGGAAAAACATCAAAGAAAAAAAGGGAAAAACACATGCAACAAATACAAGCAAGGATTTCACTCTCCAACAAACAACATCTACACGAAGGCCATCAGGTAGGTACATGTATGCAATATTATTGACCTCTTCTCTTGAGCATATTATAGTTAGAAATTTTATAAGCTAAGGATGGGTTAGTAGTCTCAGTCACATTCAACTAGTTAATTATAGGTCACTCCTTCACTCATGCAACATTGAAAAGTAAAATTATGAAGGGTGGTGATTTCAAGGAATGAGGATAGCAGTTAAAATATTTTTTTTGCAAAGGAAAAGTCACCACAACACTCTAAGCCCTTGATCCACTTCATATTCACTATCTATTCATCATTCAACAAAGCATGCGATCCATTTTCACAAACCTACATTACTCCCTTTGAGACCTAGAATCATCATCCAATCCCTCTTCATCATTTCTCATCACTCCCATAAAGTTAAAAGTCCCTGAACGAGGAGGAATCACTACAACGGGAAGGCATGATGTTGCTACAAGAAGGAAGAAATGAATAAACTATACTAAACCCCAAGATGGCAGAGCTTAAGAGAGACCTAATCAATACAACGAACTACAAGGCCATTAGGCAGTCACTTAGGCCACAAGAGAGAAGAGAAGACAACAAAATGAAAGGATACATTCACCATCAAAACAAAACTCAAACTGCAGTGATTAAAAAATGTTTTCAAATAGGTCTCCAATCTCGTTCTAGCTTTTTTCCAAGGCCTAAAAATGGCAAAAAGGCATGGGAGTCAAGTTTAGGGTCTGTCCTAGGCTCAAAATATCATTTATGCTCAAAAAGGGTTTCACGTAGTGTGAAGAGGGTTTCCTATAAGTTTTCTATATAGTTTTGACACAAATTACTATATGATGTCCTAGTTCTCATCTAAATGTATTTTGAAGGTGTTAGAGGTATCCAAATGGAGGAACAATGTAGAAGAATGTTGATAAGGGTGTGGAAAACCTTTCCAAACTGGAAAATATTCAAGAACCCATCTTCAATAAGGGGAATAAGGAAACCTAATGGTCTCAAGAAATAGTGATTTTTCTTCACACAAATATGTTTTTGGGCTTGTACTTGCAGAACTTACATCCAAGATTCTTAATCCAAAAGAGAGATGCCACCAGGGCCATGAATGAGGTACAATGAGGTCAATGAGTTGTTCATAGGATGAGTAACACTTTCAACACTTGGGGGGGGCGGGAGAGAGGAGGGGGTATGATGGGACTCTAAGTTAGACATAAATTAAGGCCCATACCTCTAAATTAAACATTAATTTAAGGACTATGACCGCCCTTCAGCACATTAAACCTCTCTTTCTACATTAGAATTTATTTTAACTTTATTATATTCATTAGGAAGGTTTATGAATAATTGGATACTTGTGCCTAATATTATTTATTTTTGTGGAATATTATGACAATATTGGGCAGATTATGAAGATTTGGAGGAGGAGATAATTTAGGGACTTGTTCCATACTATAGGAGGATCAATAATAAATAATAAACACACAGGATATTATGGATTATGGCACATATTGTGGAACTCCAATGATTGAAAAAATATAGGAATGTGTTCCCTCTCGTTTAATAGACATTCCTAGTATTGGGGACGAGGTCCACTAATCAATGGATTTTGGTGTGGAAAGCTTCCTCCTTGCATCGAGAATAATTCCTAATAATTTTGTATAAGTAGCAAGTCAAATTTTTCTCTAGGGATAGATTTTCATTAATGTTCTTGTGGAGAGAACTCATATTTCTGTAGCTCCATTGTATTTTTTTATAGGGATGTAATTGTATTGATGGAAATAATGAATATTGTTGTTATGTTCAGCTTCTAAGTCTTGTTCTCCTCCATAGGACTTTAATTTTCCTTGGGCTTAGCCATCCTAGGAGCCTCAAAGCCCTTTTGTATCATTTTCTTTCATTCTTTTCACTTCTTATTCACATGCATCTCTTGTTTTTATTCCTTTCCATTTCTGCATTTAGTATTAATGATTTCTTGTTGTAGGATTGAGTTAAATGGTTGATGTAAATTATTTTGCAGGATCACAAGCATTATTTCATCCATGTAAAATATTTGGAAGTTCATAGTAATCATTGAGTTGCTTGGATTACTCTTCTTATTCCCAAATCTAGATTTCTCGAACTCCTTTGTGGCAAAGAATAATAATTTTTTTCTATTTGTTTTCAGCATGCTAACGAGCTTCGATCGAGTTGGTTCCACTTGCATTAGATCACAAAAATATTCTAGCTCATAACAAAAATTACACCATTGAATTTTCACTTGATTAGGTTAGGAAATTTTTGTATTTAGCTCACAAGTTCTTGAATTTCTAGATTTTCGAATAGTAATGTTTTTCTATTTTTTAACATGGATTAAAATAGGTCTTTTTTTAGTGATTCCACTTTGAATGGGGGCCTAAGACATCCTAGTTAATAACAAAATTTGTCCCATCCAATTTGGAATTTATTTTATTTCTCATTAGATGAATTATGATTTTGTATAGTAAATATGTAACATGGTGTAGTAAATGAGGGGATCTTGTAGGAAATCACTGTAGCATCCTATAGGAAAGCATGTTTTGAGCTTGAAATGAGAAAAATAATCATTGAAGCTGGGATTAGGCCTCTACTTGACCTCCATGCCATCAAAACCATTTTAACCCTCTTGCTCCAGACTTTTCTCCCTTGCCAAACATCAAGGAAAGATTATCGTTTGCATTTATAAAGTAAAAAGATTTAAAAAATGAATTCTTCTATATTTACACATTCACACAATAATTAGTACTCTCTAGATAATATTGCATGCTCAGTTAGTTTTAATATTCACATGTGATAAATAGGGTTAATCTAGGTTTCTTTTACATTTAGTTCATTATCTTTATGCAATTAGAACAGGGTTCTTTCCTTGTACTTTCTTTCTTGAAATAGGTTAAGGTTCCAATTAGAACATTTCATTTTCTGCAATTATTTTAGGATTTAACCTCAATACATGCACTCTATTACATCATTATAGAAAAGGAAGGGCACATTTTATGCTGCACATACACTGTTGAAAATTCTTAAGTTTGTACGAACCCGAGGTTGATAATTAAATTCGGTAGCCTTGGGAGTTGCAACCTTCTTGTTGCAATATCAAGGCTCATTGTTTGTTAGTTTGGAAGAAAGAATGGAGGATTGGGTAAGACTATAGCATATAATATTCTTTGAGGATGTGGTAGGGCATTGTTACCGGGAATAGTGTCCATTCAGATGCTTTTATTCCCACTAAGATGGGTGGCTATCTTACAAACAAACAAGTAAAGTCTACTGTTGTTTTCTTTTATGGAAATAGACAAGAGGAGAACCAAGAAGACCAACTTGAGTCTTGCACTTAATTTCCTCTCCTTCTTGATAGATCTTCACTGCTTCTTCTTTGTTTGCCCAGCTTAAAATAGAACCTGTGGAATCACAGCAACATACTTCTATCGAAGAAACAAGGATCTATATCTATAAATAACACAGGATCAGATGTATGTTAACCATATAAATGCTTATATAAACAAGTACACAAGAATATGGAAGAAAACAAGAATATCTTTATTAAGATGAGAAGTAGCAAGAGGATTACAACCATATGCTCTGACCCAGCATCATCCTCCAGCTAGGAAGCCCTTCTTCACCTCAAGCAAAGCTTAGATCACCCAACACTGCGAATGTACACCAAAAAGCCAACAACACTTCTCTATAAGATACAAAATTCTAGCCTTTGGATCTCTGTGATGAGGGATCCATATATAGATGATTATAGAGAGGTGAGTCATCTTCTGGGATCTTGATTAGTGTCCTCTCTCTGATAGTTCCTACTTCCACTTGGAGAAGGATGATCTCTTACTCATCCCTGGTCGAAAATAGAGAGGCAAGTGTCAGAGGGGAAGCTTCTGGAAGATTCCATGATCTTTCACCTCACATTTTTGTCCCTGCCATTTGTCCATTCCTGACCATCGCACCCTATAGAGGAGAAAATCAGTATGCATC
>APFE031051626.1:0-38360 GCA_000404065.3 Pinus taeda | reverse complement strand
TAATAAATAATTGTAATAAATACAATTAATGGTTCAAAATCCATTTTATTAAAATCTTATTAATAGCTTATAAATACTAAAAGGTAAATAGAAAGGATTAAGTTATACTATTAGGGTGATAATTAAAAGGGGAACAAATCAAATCGAGAATAAAATCATAAAAATATCTTAACAAACCAAGGGAAACAACCTCTAAGGGAAGGAAACAATAAACACTAAGATCTTACCAAGAAGGGACCGCGGAGGCTAGGAAGACAAGGTTGGGACCGAGCAACTGCTGATCTTCCAGCCATCATCCCTATTAAGATTTTTCGGCCTTTTTCAATCTTCAGGGCCTCTCTAAACTTGCGATGGTGAAACTGAGCAACTTTAGCAATGACTTGAGCCTCTTCAATACATACATGATGCATCGCCTTCTCGGCATGTTCAGCTAGGGCTGAGGACTTGGTCCTACCATGCCTCAAGTCAGACGAATGCTCGCTAATCCATTGATTGATAGAGTGACCTGTCTCACCAATATATGGTATCCCACAAGAACAAGGAATGACATAGACGCCCTTCATGTCTTTAGGGTCAATAGGATCTTTCACAGACGTGAGGGAGCTATGGATAGTATTAAGAGGTCTAAAAGTTGCGGGCAGATCAAACTTTCTCAGAATCCTCGCAATCCTATCAGTGGTCCCTTGGATATAAGGAAGGTTAACCCCCATGACCCGATCATTAGGATCCCTACGGATTGAAGGCTCCTTCTTAGCCTTGAGGAAGGCCTTTTGAGCCAGGTGTCTATTGTAACCATTTTTCACAAAGACATCTAGGAGATGAGCCTTCTCCATTTCCAAGCTCTCTTCATCAGAGATTCTAAGAGCACGGGTGGCAAGTGTGCTTAGAACCCCTAACTTATTAAAATGATTATATATTTTTATCTAATAATTTATATAAGTAATATTTTTAATAACTAAACATTAAATAAAATATTATTAGAATATTAGGTATTGAAAAATATTAATATATATATATATATAATGAATTAACAATTTAAATAAATAAATGGATTATTAACTAAACATTGATCTATTTTACTTTTTTACCTAGTTTAACTTAGCTCCATAAATATAATAGTAAATATGAAGAATAATGGTAATAGTAAGAAGAATATTAATATTATATTCTTTGAAGGAAGTTTGACTTGGGTCCTTGAGTCAAAAAGTAGTCTTTAGTCTTTTTAGCCATTGGAGTCTCTGCTTAGACTATTTAACATGCTAAACTGGATCTGTATCTTCAACTTGTCCTGACGATGAACCACACTAGTTGGTTCGAAACGTGCCGACAAATGAATCTCTTCTTGTTGCCTTCTTTCCTCCAACTGAAAGAGGAAACTTTGGTCTTTGAGGTCACATGCTTCGTTGTGGCCTTCTTGGATGATACGAAGCTGTAGCTCCTCCATTTCCTATTCCAAGAGGCCTTGCTGTTGGAAGATGTTACCAAAGGTAGAATGGTTCCACTCTTTAATGCAGGCTTTGAGATCTTTGAGGTGTTGTTGAAACTGGAACATCTTGGAACCTGGAGGAGGAATGAAAGCCCGCTAAGCAGAGTGAATGATTTCCTTGAAGCTTGGGTGGGAGAGCGAGAAAGCCTTAAATTGGATGGGTATTTTGATGCGGTCCCTTGGTCTGGTCCATTGCAGAGAAATGGGTCAGTGGTTCGACCCTGAAAAAGGAAAAATTGTGGCTTGGAAATCGCCTCCAATTTTGTATGGCATTGTCTGGAAGGAGAAATCTATCTAGTTTGGATGCTATCTCTTGAGTGCCCACTCTCTTGTTGTTCTAGGTGTGATTTCCATTGGCAAAGGAAAGATTGATCAATGAGTTCCGCTAGATGAAGTCTTTGAAATGGGTGTTGTCTGCCTCTAGTTTTGCTCTGCCACCTCTGTTTTCGTCCAAGTTGGTGATCATGTTAAAATCACCCCCCAGGATCCAAAGGAGGTGAGCTCTGGTAGAATTGAGTTGTTCTACCGTATTTAACAGAGCAATTTTCATTGCAACCTCCTCAGGGAAATATGCATTAGACAGATGCCCATGCAGCTTGGTCCCATGGATGTGGAAAGAGGCCTGAATTAGATTGTGAGCAACGTGGGCATCATTATTGAAACAGCTTTCGGATCCCAAGCGATGGCTAGACCGCCTGATGCACCAGAGGCATCAACTACAACAGAGTGACACCCTGGCCAGGTTTTAGGAAGAATGGGGCCAACGGTTTGACTTGTGCATTTAGTTTCCTGTAGGAAAAAGACTTGAGGTTTTTCCATCTGTATCAGATTTTTGATCGTACGGACTTTTAAGGGGCCGTTTAGACCCCTTATATTCCACGAGGTGAGTTTCATTGAGGACTTCCTTCACGGGGCGGGAAAAACATGGTAAGTTTGGGATACCTAACAGATTATACAAGCATCTCCCCCAGGAGAATAGTCCGCTGTAGATCAGATTTCCTCCCTCTTTTCTTTGAGTCTTTGAAGAGTTTCTTCTCATCCCATGGGCTTCCCTACTGGATGCCTAGGGATTTTCTATTCTGTTGCACACGGGCAAGAGCCACAGTTAGGTTCTCGATCTGCTTCTCCGAGATCTCGTCAAAGTCCTTTTTTTTTCCATGCTTGCTCAAGAGTGAAGATTTCTAGGTCTCGTATATCTACCATTTCATTTTCATCTTCCATGGGGGTGATCTGGTTCTCATTATCCCCAGTATTGTCAACCTCCATGTCGCAAGGATGGCCAGAGCTAGATTCAGGCGTCAAGCTAAGCGGGGCCTTGGGGATGGCTTCCGAGAGGGGGGTATCAAAAATAGGGGTGTCAAGAATTTCAAGGTTATTTCTGGTAGAGGGAGGAAGCGGGGGTTGAGAGGGGGGTTTGGGGTTCAGAGGAGGGGATTCCTTGTTGTGTCGGCGCTGGTTCTGGACTTTAGTGAAGCCTTCAGCATCAAGGGTAGAGGAAAAATTTGAGGGCTTACATGGAGGCGGATTAATAGGACAATCACGGAATAAATGTCCATGGGTATGGAATTTCCTACATATAAAAGGCACATGTTCATATTCTAAGGTTTGTATCCATTCATAAGCATCGTGAGAGAGACTTAATGAGTCGGGGAGAGCTTGCACAAGGTGCATGAAGATGCAGATCTAAGCATAAGAGGTGTACCGTCTCAGCTTTGTTTCCTGTGCAATTTTAATGAATTCGGCAAGACCGTTGCCAATATCCTTTATGGATTCTTCATCCCAATATTCCAGCGATGGGGAGTAGATTCGAATCCAGACAAGCGTCCAACTAAAGTCCTCTTTATTCTGGTTGAATCTTTCGATCGAGTCCCTAAGATAGAGACATGGGGAGTTGAAAAAGTAGGGGCCTTCATCCATGACTCGATTCTTATCTTTGAGGCAGTTAAAAATAGCAGTAAAGAATCCTTTGGGTCGAACTTGTAGTGTTACCTACCCTTTTGGCTTCCATTTGGCCCTAATGCATCCATGTAGGGCTTTTTCAGTTGGCCAAAACCCGATGAATTTTCCAATCAGCTCATGGTCTCTCATGTACTAGATCTCACCATTGATCTTGTGGCTCTGTAGCTCGATCTTGGGACATTTCGTTGCTATTGGTCTTCACGTAGCAAAGGTGGCTTTGGGTGCCTCTGTAGTGCCTTGCGCTTTGGTTGTTCTTTGAAAACATGACATCAAACATTGGTTGTTAAAGTAAATAATTGTTTTTATAAGAGAAAACTATACACCACAAGAACTCGTCATGAACTAGTTATTTCACCACATGGATTCCATTGATTAAATGAAAGTGTACATAGTAATGGTAGTGACAGAACATAAATATAAATCTAGGTAATCTAACGAACATTGAGTATTACAACTTCACAGAAAAATCTGGAAGGGTTGAATTAACATCCATGTACGTGGAAGAAAAATCTGCGTGCATACCATCAATGATTTTGAAGAGAGTTGAGGGTCTACCTATAATAACCAATATCAAGATCTATTAGACAAGTCGCATCAAAATTCTAGAAATCTATAGGAAGTGTATTGAAAGTTTTCCCCGCAAGTTGATGTAATTTCCCTGAGTGTCATGTACCATAATACCTATTGGAGAGAAGTTTTGTCACTAACACTAAAAAGTAAATACTCGAATAACTAGATAGCTAGGTCAGGAAAGAATGAAACAGGAGGGTACAAGGGTTTTACCTTAAGAAATCACCCTACAGAATGTCGTGTTGGTCTCCAAAGGGGCAACCATTAAGACTCGTCACCTAAATCATTAAGGAATACAAAAGTTGCAAAAGAGAAAGGGTTGTCAATAAATATATAAGAAAATTGAGAATGCAATCCCCAGTTGACTTGAAGATATCCCAGGCAACATGGATAGGAGAAAACGAAAAGAAATTGGCTCCCTAACGACATGGCTAAAGCAGATTTGCCGAACTTGTTCTTCAAGAATTGATCTGTGTTAATCGAAGGAAAATGAATGAGAACGTAATTTTTAATAAAATATTGGCAATGTGGTAGGGGCTTATCAGGAGTGCAAGATACAATGGGGAGTTGGTAGGGGAACCAACATCAAAGAAGAAGTATTGGAACTAGGGGGTCTACTTTAGTTATGTGCAAGATACATTGGGGAGGTGGTCGGGTAACCAACATGAAAACATAAGCAATGGCACTGTGGAGTTTATTTTGGTTAGTTACCTTCCCTAACATTCCAATACTCCACATCTATGGGGATTTACAAACCATTATCAATCATGTACTAGGAAAGACCCACATTCAACAACCACACCTTGAGGACTCGCTCTGGAAAATTGATAATCTCATGAGAACATTCCAAGGTATCTCCATCCAGCATATTAGCACTGTTCACAATTCCACTGTTGATGACATGTCCAAACTTGGTATTTGGGCTCAGCATGATGGAATGCACATCCACTTGGTGAAGGATACACTTTTGATGTTGGTTTTCTTCCATTCCCCTGAGCTGGACCAAGGTTCACAATTCCACTATTGATGACATGCCCAAACTTGATATTTGGGCTCAGCATGATGGAATGCACATCTAGTTGGTGATAGAGGGATACACTTCTGATGTTGGTTTTCTTCCATTCCCTTGAGCTGGACCACTGCTTTTTCTTATCCACTTTATGCCCTTGTTATAGTTGCACTATTATGATCTACTATGTTTTGTTTTTCCTTTTCATATGCCTGAGGTTTCCGATATCTTGTTATTTGGGACATCAATGAACATCTTATTTTCTAATTTCAATTTCATCACTAATGACTTATACTGAAACATGTGTGATATGGTATTAGATACCTTATGGTTTATTTTTCTTGTTTAGATGATGCACCTCATTTGATGGTGCTCCTAATATGCATATATGTGCTGGTTTTTATTAATATAATACCAGTTTTTTTTCACACTGGAAAAAATAATGGCAATGTTGAGAGTAAAATTATATATGTAATGACAGTGTAGAGTATGTTAGACGTAGATTTTATCTGTGGCAAGAATGAATCGGAACCGAAGGGGGCATTGCATAGTATTTCCCCTTTGTAAGAAATATATTATGTTTACTATTCATAGAAAGCCCTAATTTATGAAAAGGATACGTGCAATTTGAGTAACTTAGATGAAACCCATGTCGAGTCAAATAAAGAGAAGAAAAAATAAAATAACTAAGAAACCAAAGACAAACCATACCAAGACTTAACTTATAGGGTCACACATTGTTCAATTACTCTAGAGTTTTCCTATGAGACCTGTCACGAATGCCAAACTTGTTATTTAGGAATAAACTGACATTTTGAATTTGAATTTGAATATAGAAGGAAAGAAAAAAAAGAGAAAACAACTCATGACTCTTCCAATAGGTTGCTCTATCAAGCTCAATCGCTAACATAATATCAAGTAAGAACAACATTCTGAATGTTCCATGACTGTAGCTAGTGAGAAGACGAAAATAAATAACATACAAGAGTGGTCATGATAAGTTGGGTTGATTTAATAAGATAGGGATTAACCTTAGAAAAATGTTGCAATGAAACTTATCACATGTAGGTTGTAGTTATTTACAAAATTTATTTTTTAAAAATAAAAATTAGATAATTAGCATAACATAAAATTATACTTCTTGTTCACAAATTTTATGGATGAAGAAGAAATTGAAACACATTAAGGTATATTTGACTGTTATGAGTCCAATCATGTGTGATAATACTAGTGCCATCAATATCTTTAAGAATCTTAGTCATGCACTCAAATATCAAGCACATCAATATCTTTAAGAATCTTATTATGCACTCAAATATCAAGCACATTACTATCAAGTTCCATTTCTTAAGAGAACATGTTGTGGGGTTCAACTTGAACATATGGCCAATAAATACCAACTTACAAACATGTTTACTAAGGAACTTGCAAGATAACCCTTTGAGTATCTCATGGAGTAGACAGGGGTTGTGACTTCTCCTCCCAAATGAAAAAATTATAGTAAGTGTTAACACCCACTCAACATGTGGGACCAATTAACATCAAAGGGGTATAATATTATAGGTGCTTGGGAGAAGAACAAATATGAAGAAGATCATGCCTAGTTTTAGTGTTTCTATCACTTCCAAAGGGGGATATTATTGGATAGTTGGCATTATCTGAATGGTTGGTCGCACTTGGTTGTTCTAATTGATATCAACTCGAATAGAATCAATAGATTATGGAATTGATGTGCTTGATGTGTTAATCTAAGGAGGAGTCCCATGGTTGTTTCAATATCTTGTAGAGAAATTTCATAGTAGCACCCTTAGAAAAGTCATAAATAATGATTATGATGGTTCAAAGACTTACGATTTTGAGGCATTTCTACATTGGGAGATTTTCTCTTATGCTCTTAGTTAGGGCACACTTGGATAGTGATTTGCAAAATATTTTCAACTTTATGAGGAAATCCATAAATGGTTTCCACGATCAAAAGTTTTTGATAATCAAAGTAAGTATCTTGAAGTCCTTATGGGGTAAGTAGCTTGAAGTCCTTAGGAGGAGTTGCTAGAGTCCTCGAATGTGAGAATCCTAGAAGCTTTGAGATCTATTTAAAAGAGAAACAAGATGGCATGGAGTTGTATACTCAAGAAAAGATCCTATAAGGTTGGAACCTTGGAGTATGAAGTTTATTTTAAAAGGCTATGGTATTAGGATGAAGTAGGGAAGAAGGAAGCTCAGTATCGTAGAATGCCTAGAAACCGAGAATCGTGGAAGGTTAGAACCCCTTAACATCTTGTTAAGTCAATTCTTTAAAATCACCAAGTTTTCATGTTGTATGCATTTACATAGGAAACCAAGGATCTAGGGACCCTTTCTATGTCCTCTCCAATTGAACATGGCAATATTTGATTGGTTGTGAGGAGCTAACATTGGTAGATGATTTAGGCATGAAATAGTTGTATGGGGGACATAACGTAGTGAGATTCAAAATTTTTGGGTGGTCTAATGGGGAAAGTCCACCTAACACATGTCACCACTCAAGAGAAGCCAAGTGGGGTTGATGATATAATCATGATGTCACCTCAGAAATCTTGTATTATCTTGTTAAAATAACATTTTGGAGGCGTTAAGACAAGGAGATTGAGATGATGTATTGACATTTGAAGCATGTACACAAGCAGATAAGCCCCAAGGAGGACCCTCAAGGGCTTAGAAGCTAAATTCTAAGTTGTACCATGTCCTATGGTGGAAAATCAATAGGATGTGAAGAAAAAGGGGCTAGAGGTGAAGCCCAAAACACCAAGAGTTCGTAAAGAACTTGAGAATCATTGTTAATAAAAGTTGCAAGATGTTGGCTCATGGTGTAAATAGTGACTATCAAGATGGTTGAGTGAACAAATGTGGAACACGATTCTGAGAGAAGATTGATGGGTTGTTGATTTGCTAAACAAAGTCATCCCTCACCTTGCTAGCACTCTTCATTGAATTAACTGCAGAACATATGCATACTAGAGTACCTGGATCCCTATCATCAAATTAATAAGCATGGGGAGCCTTGTTGGATTGTGTAGGTTGACCCAAAATTTATGCTCAGGATGGGGGACACTTAGGTGGCCATTATGGGCATTAATTATAATACAGTTGTTGTTGTTGAAGTGTAGAAAACACTCAAATCCCATTTTGTTATTTAATGTAGTTGGAGTGTCTATGCTTCAGACGCAACAAAAGGAAGGAGTGTCCTGAGTAACAATACACTTGTGAAGCATGAATGGAAAGTTAATCGTCAACAGAGAGAGCATCGTTTCTAATGTTGTATAGGAACAAAATAGAGGAGTGCAACTGAGAAAAGTGAGAGTGTGTAGAATTTTTATGGGATGAATAAGTGAGATTTATTGAGGGTGAAAAAAAAGGGTGTGACTATGTCCAAGTGTTAGTAGTGATACAATTTTAGAGAGCTATGAGATCAAAGCTTGTGGAGTAGTAGAGATCACATTTCAGATGAGAAAGGTGTAGAGCACAGAGAAAGAGGTTGGTAATATACTAGATCATATTTTATATTTATATCTATATGTATTTGCTTCTATTTTTAGTTTGAAAATTGTATGAAAGCTGCAACAGTGGCGAGATCAAGTAGTGGCTTGAATTCATAAGAGGTTGATGTCTCTTTGCAAGTTATGGCTTGCTATTAAAGGGGAATGGGACCTCCTATGAGTGGGTGCTCACAAACAACTTGATGTAATTAAGTGGATGCATAAATTACATCATAATAACAACAAATTGGTGGTTTTATACTTTTGGATTTCCAAGTAAAAATATCTTTTCCAATATTTGTGTCTGTTGCTAAGTTAATGTATGTTAATGTCTTATCTAATTGTTCATGTTTATTATAGTATCAATGCTCTCTCAAATATCTGACAATGGTGAAAAGAATTTAAGGTTTATACATAAATGTTTAAGAACACCACTATTACTCATTCACCCCACACCCACTTAGTAATTCATTATTTCAACATATGTTAAAATTGGCAACTAGGGCCAAACTCCATGTGGGTCATATCATTTATGGCAACTAATATTTTTATTGGATTATGTTATAGACAAATTGTTAAGTCGGCCAACAACTTATGTAGGCTCATAAGCCCAACAATCATGTCTATTCAACCTCTACATTTTAATATAAATAGAAGAGGACTTCAAGTCATTTCTACACACACTTGGATCTCTTCCTCTCTCTACTTGTCTTTGGCTTTTATTAGGATGAGAGATCCTAAGGAAAAGAAAGAAAATCTGGACTAGTGAGAAAAGCCGGAAAAGCTGGAATTGCAAGAAAAGCCGAAAAAGCTAGAAAAGCCAGAACTGCCAAAAAAGCCGGAAAAGCCAGAAAAGTTGGAAAAGCTAGAACTGTTGGAAAATCCAGAACTCTCGGAAAATCCAAAACTACCGAAAATGCTGGAAAAGATGGAAAAGATAGAAATACCTAAAAATCAAGAAAAGCCAGAAAAGCTGGAAAGTCCAGAAATGCCGGAACTGTCGGAACTACCAAAAAAGCTAAAACTGCTAGAAAATTTGGAACTACTAGAAACTCATGAAATAGCTCAAGCATCTGTCTCTGAAGGAAGGCATCATGATGTATGAGATAATGGGAAACATAATAAGAAACATGATGATATGAGCATGAGAGGCATAATGGTGCATGGTGATATGAGCATGGGCAACATAATGATGAATGAGATCATGAGCATGGGCAGCTTGATGATGAATAAGACCATGCAAGATGCAGCATGATGAGCAGCATGAAGATGAGAGTAGCTCACTTATCAAGGTTCAACACATGTGACAGTACATCAAGGTGTCACACTGTAATGTGCACCAAATAAATGAGATGCAACACTATGATAGGTGAACAAGTCACCTTAGAGAATCAGTTAAAGCAATATGTCTTCAACAGATCTCATGCTAATATCAAAAGTCAAAGTGAATGACTTCTATTATAAATGTACTATCTATTTCACTTTCTCTGCTGAACTTTGAAGAACATAAAAGAAGAATTGATCAAGGGTTTCCCCACATTGTGGGGTTTGTCCCTTTCTTGCACCACATCTTGTGTCCTCTTATGTTGGCTTGCCTTCTGTGATTTATATTTATGTTCTATCTGTAGTTTACTTTATGCTGATGTGATTGCTAATGCAGAAAAGAAATTGAAATAAATTTCTCTTGCATAGAACATACCTAAAATTAACAAAATTAAAATTAACTGGAAAAGCCGAAACTCTCGGAAAAGCCAGAAAAGTTGGAAAAGCTAGAACAACTCGAAAAGCTAGAAAAGCAAGAAAATCCAAAACTGTCGAAAAAACGAGAAAGTCTGAAATTGCCAGAAAAGCTAGAAACACCAGAAAAGCGAGAAATACCAGAAAATCCAAAAAATCTAGAAAAGACAGAAAAGCCATAAAAGTCGAAAATGCCGGAACTGTGAGAACTGCTGGAAAAGTTGAAACTACCGGAAAATTCAGAACTACCAATAACTGTTGAAATAGTCAGAGCATCTCTCTCCGAAGGAAGGCATCATGATGTATGAGATAATGGGCAACGTCATAAGCAACATGATGATATGAGGATGGGCAACATAATGATGCATGATGATATGAGCATGGGAAACATAATCATGAATGAGATCATGAGCATGGGTAGCTTGATGATGAATAAGACCATTGAAGATGTAGTCTGATGAGCAACATGAAGATGAGAGCAACTTAGTCATCAAGGTTCAACACATGTGACAATATAACAAGGTGTCACATGGTAATGTGCAACAAATAGATGAGATGCAACACTATGATAGGTGAACGAGTCACCTTAGAGAATCAATTGAAGTAATATGTCTTCAACTGATCTCATGCCGATATCAAAAGTCAAAGTGATTGACTTCTACTGTAAATGTACCATCTCTCTCAATTTCAATGTTGAACTTTGAAGAATATAAAAGAAGAATTGATCAAGGGTTTCCCCACATTGTGGGGTTTGTCCCTGGCTTGCACCACATCTTGTGTCCTCTTTTCTTGGCTTGTCTTCTGCTATTTATATTTATGTTCTATGTGCAATTTATTTTATGTTGATGTGATTGCTAATGTGGAAAGGAAATTGAAATAAATTGCTCTAGCATAGAACATACCTAAAATTAACAACATACTAAATCACATGCCATCAATTTCATATGGAAATACATTTTTAAAATAAGGTTGAAAAAATTATAGTATGTATAGATATTTTTATGCAAAGTAAACATGAGTTTAGTTATGCATATAAAAATGTGACTCTTATGCCATGCCACATGGCTCAATACACCCACAACCATCTTAGTAGTTCCCTATAACACATAATGAGATGAGGTTTGTTACATGTGGTATAAGGTTGGTAGGTTTAAATAATTGAGGCCTATGAGCCAATCCAGAGCTAAAAATAACAAAATAATTTCTTGTTACATAGAGGTAAGAAGTAGAGAAGATAGTGATGGCATAAGCATATGCAAGACCTCTTGATGAGCGAGAGCAAATCTACATCACTTACTAAAACATAACTACTGGAAACAAAAAAATACTTGGAACTTGCAGGGATTATGGAAAAATATGAACAATTAACAAAAGCCAATTCTGAGCAAGAAATTATCATTAAGAATTTAAATGAAAAAAAATTCAATGACGAGACCAATCACAACTAGTATTGAACAAAGTAAAATTTTGTGTACAACAACAATGTCACATATAAGTAAATATGTATTATTTTTTGTTTACCTTATGTTTTTCTTTAAAATGGAAGAGTATTATATTGTGAGTAATAATTATTCTTTAGTAACTGGATTAATATGTTTAATATGTTACTTGTTTATTTTCATAACGCCCCTACCTATGGAAATAAGGGATGTTGGGCATCAACAAGTTTACATAGTTTTGTAACACCCTCCTCCCACATCTACCAAAGCAACGTGCGAGTCCAGGTGATCATGTCACCAGAGAACACTATGATATGATTCGACATCCTAGGTAATGTTAAGGAAGTGTAACCAAAGGAAACACACCATACAAACATCGAGCATGAGCATGAGGACCCTCAAGAATGAACCCAACCTTTATCTTAGGAAACCACCTGGTGCCACTCATATTTTGGACCAATCGACCTCTACATGCTCTCATGCTATGGGCATGGCAGTGTAGGTTGTCACTAGCCTGAAAGCCAGAATCTATGGCCTATTTTGCATAGTGCTCTCTCAGCATCCCAGGGAATTGAGCCACTTTTTCATGCCCAACGCTGAGCTCACTACCCATAATTGTTGTAATTTCAAGAATCTATTAAACATTTTCTTACAAGTCTAATAAACCAAGAAATAAATCTAGGACTAGGATTAACCATCCCTAACTAGGACTAACATTATGTCAAACACTTGGCATCAATGAAATCTATAGGTATAAACCACATATCTAAGAATAGGGGTTTCATAGTGATGTGAGATTCTCTATGAAGGATTGTCTCCTTATCACATTAGATGCATTATCATCCATTGTTCATTCATATACAAGTAAAAACATGATGGGAGCCATACATAGTGACCATCATAATACATATTCATAACTAGCATAATAACAACAGAAATACCAAGGTATCAACAACCATATAATCCAAACATAAAATGATATAATACTAAGGAGATAAAAAGGATAAATAACCTCATATTGATGAAGAAAAATCAAAACCTGGGGCGGGACTTCCACGTTCCACTCGATCGTAGCATGGCTAAGCCACATCTCCCTTCAACCATTCACCCCCGTGTCACATTCCAAGCATGAATTTGGGATCTCATACCACACATCAATCCAAAACCATTTAGGACTTTGAGAGGTCATCCACCTCAACCCATCAACATTGATTCCACTTCAAAGTCGGACATCACAAAACCATCATCATATTGTTCTCTATCCAAGCATTCCGTGGCTTCAAGAGCATTTGTTCCAACGAAGGTTTCAAGCAATAGTAAGTCAACCCACAGTTGTTGTGAGGCTTCTAGAGTGTTTTTCCAACGAGGGCTTTGAGTACTAGTAACTCAACCCACCGAGGGCTTCTAGAGCATTTTTCCAAGGAAGGCTTCAAGGATTAGTAAATCAACCCAGGAAGTTATAGGGATTCGATAGTGTTTATCCAACTATGGCTTCCACAGACTACTAACTCAACCCAAGCTAAGAAAACATGAGAAAGAACCAAAATAAACAAGGAAATAAACCCACAATATTCATGGCTCTCTAGGAAATGGAAAATCTAGGCAATCCATTGTCAATCGAGGAAATCCTACATGCCAATGACTCATCATGACCAATAATCCACATGCATATGCCATGGATGTGAAATGTAGTGAGAAGAACATACATCCAACTTGGTAACTACAAGCAAATACCTTCGTAGTTGTTGATCCCAATGTCCTCTTGCACTTTACTACTCTTCCTTTATCTTCTTTCTCCAAAAGCCCAATTATGCCACACCCTCCAAGAGTGCTCCAAGAAAAGTCTAAGTATCCAAGAGTATGAGAGAAAGAGAGAATAATTAGAGAGTTCCAAAATGGAACTAAAGAAAGGTTATAAAAAGCTTGCCAGCTAATCCTCATAAGCCGTTTTATGAATGACGACTTTATTTTCTTCCTTTTAAATTATTTTCCTTCATTTTCCTCCTCACTTGAAACTTGTGACCTTTCACCTCCCTTTTCTCCTAATTGCCATTATTTTCATAAATAAGTGTGCAAAAAATCCCATTTTTCCTTTCCAAATCCTTAGCCATTTACTTTGATTTACTTTTCCCATGTCCTTTGTCATTAAAAAATCACAAGTGATCCCCATCACTATGATTTTTCTTAACATTTAGCTTGGAATAAGTGTCCCATCGACAGTGGTTATTAGTTTTCCTTTATTAACTTTTATTACATGGAATATTCGCCAGTGTTGTTACAAAACTCTCCCCCTTGGGGGAACACCATCCTCGATGTTCAACAATACCTATAATCATAAACTATTGTAAGAAAAACATACTGGTAATGGAGATTGATAACTTATCTCGATGGAGTATCTACAATGATGAGCTTAATGAGAAGAAAACCAACATGAAAACATAACATCATAATGACATGGCACCCATACTACTTATTGGAGATCTATAACATAGCTCACGGAGGTATTTAAATCCATATACATATTTACATATAACAAAATCACCAAAACATGTACCAAAACATATACCAAGATATATACTAGAAAAACATGCAAAAACTAATTTTCCTTAACTGGAAAACAGTGAAGGATACATAGCCAGCATCTAATTTTCCATCTCCCATGTAGCTTGATCGAGCCCAAAGTGCTTCCACTAAACCTTAACCTGCTCGATTGCTCAATCCGAGAGCTTGAGCACCATTTTCTCCAATGTAAACTTAGGCTCTCGCTGGAATTCTCCATCTCGTACCACTTGCAATACAGTCTAGTAAATCACATGATCAACATCTTTAACATACATAGTAAGCAATCACACATGGAAAACATCATGGACATTCACGGTCGGAGGCAGTGCCAATCAATAGGCTCCTATCCCAATCTTCTCAATAATACTAAAGTGTCCACAAAACTTTGGTGCCATCTTGGTACATGATCCAATTTGTAAGGAGATCTTCTTGAGTTTGATGCACAAGTACACTTGTTCCCCAACCTAGAACTCTATTAACAACCTCCTACAATCTGCATAGCTATTATATATATCATGTGTTGCCTTTAGATTTTTCTTTATAGCATGCATTTCCTATTCCATGTTCGTTCCAATCAATATTATGTTAACTAGATCACTCCAACAAATTGGAGTATTGCAAATCCACCCATACAATGCCTCAAATAGACTCATCTACAAATATTCATGATACCCATTGTTGTAAGCGAACTCTACGAGTGGAGAATATTTTTCCCACATTCACTTTTGATGCATCACATACACCCTGAACATGTCCTCCAATATCTTGTTGACCCTTTGTGTGTATCCACCTATCTGTGGATGATAATCTATAATAAAGGCCAACTCTTTGCACAAAACTATGAATAACACCTTCCAAAACTTGGAAGTGAACATTGAATCCCTTTTTGAAACAATCTTCTTTGGAATACCATGTAATCTAACCACATCTCTCATGAATACCTATGCTACATCGCTACTTGATAATGTAGGCTTCACTGGAATGAAGTGTGTAACCTTTGTCCTCTTGTACACAACAACCATGATGGAATCATGTTGTCTCACTGTCCTCAGAAAACCTATGGTGAAGTCCATGGAAATGAATTCCCATTTCAACTCTAGAATCATAATCAGCTATAGAAGTCCACTTGGATTCTTAGATTCTTCCTTCACATGTTGACAATCAAAACACCTAGTCACAAGCTTTTCTACATCCATCTTCACGCTCAATCAATAATAAAATCTTTCCACTCTTGTGGGTGTCTTTTAATAACTTGGGTGACCAAAATATGGTTTCACATGAAGCTCCCTCAATATCACCGTCTTGAGCTCACTACTGCGTGGCACATACATCATGTCTCTAAATCTAACCAGTCCATTTGCTGTAAGGAAATAGTCCACATCCTTAGCACTTGCACCTATACCTGTACCACAACTTATACTTGTACGTGTACTACCACCTGTACATGTACTAGTACTCTACTACAACCTATGCATAATTGCAATATATATGACATCTTGTTTTCCTCCCTACATGATCCTATCTTGTAAGTATGTCCCATAGGAGCTCATAATTGCTAAGTGAATTACTTGTTCTCTTGCTAAGATCATCTTGCACTCTATTCTCTTTGCCTTTGATGTACTTGATCACAAAATTGAACTCATTGATCATAGCCAACAACCAAGCCTACCTACCATTCAATTTCAGTTGGTTAAATACATACCGCAAACCACTATGATCACTCATCGATGTAAACTTCCTCCTGAGAAGATAGTGTCTCCACATCTTCAATACATGTATAATCACTACCAACTCAAGATCATGTGTCGGGTAGTTCTTCTCATTCTCCTTTAGTTTTCGTGACTCATTGCATACCACTTGTTCATCGGCCATAAGGACTCCACCAAGATCTTTCTTAAAGCATTTGTGCATACTCCAAAATATTTGTTCGGGTCTACAATCTTTAATAATGGTGCATGCATCAACAACTTCTTAAGTTTCTCAAAACTAGCCTCACACTCCTCTCTCCATTTGAAATTCTTACCTTTCCTCTGCAATGGCATTATAGAATAAGAAATCTATGAGAAGTTCCTGATGAACCTCCTATACTAGCTTGTGAATAAGATCTTACCCAAAGATGAACTCGCTTCTTTGTAAGTGTAGCCAACTACACTAACCAATATTCTACATGAAATTCCTTACTGAAGCCACAATTATGCACCAAGTCAAGACTAACATAGCTATAATTAGATTGAAGTTTAATAAAAATATAAATAATTTGATCACAAAGCTTACCATCAATAGAAATGATATATGCATGATGACTTTCCTGTTTGTTATCGAATGATGCATAAATACGAATAACACTCTCACCAACATCCCTAATAGTTTGTGCGTCTTGTGGACTACATATCTCACGCCTACCACCCTAATTTTGTGCACAATATCTTCTACGATGATCTTTGCCACAAGTCCAACACTTTACAAGCTTCAAGTCTCCCTCCTTGTTTTGTTATTCTAATGGAAATCCTTGTCCTCTATGTGATGCATTGAACTTCTTATATGGCACTACATTATCTTTATTATCTCTAACCTGAGGTCTTGCTCACTTTCTATCCTATTTTCCTTTGTTATTTGAATTACCTTTTGAGTCTTGCTTAGTCTCAGGCCTCTGTTTTGATTTCTCATAGCAATGCCTTAGATTTGAATGGTTTCCTCCAATGATTTGAGCTCATGGAACTCAATCATGTCTTTGAATGCAACTAGTAATCCACTAATGACCCTTTGAACCTTTGCCTTTTCCTCTGTGAGATAAGGCACATACCTCAGTAATTCCAAGAACATGCTAGTGTACTCATCATCTATCATTAATTCCATCTTTAGCTCATAGAATTTATTTTCCCTTTCATCAAAGTATCTCTCCAATAAATGCTTCTTCTTGAATAGCCACTCAAACTCACTCCAAGTTAAGTTCTCCTGGTGAATACATCTGACATTCTTCGCATCTTCCCACCAAATTTCTGCTTTACCTTTGAGACTGAATGTAGCTACTCTAGCTTTCATGTTCTCTGAATAATGATGTAACCATGGCAAATTTTAGGGGAAAATTTTAGCCCAGGGGCAAAATTTAAGGGGTTTTTCATTTTAGAGGTGAGAAATTTCTATAAAACACCCATTTTGTATATTTAACCCAACTTGTATTTAAAAAATACTTATTTTTTTCATTTTAGCCCCAAAAAAGGAGAAGATAAACTATAGAAAGACTCATTTGACATGATTCGCCTAGTTTGCGAGGTTATATTCCATTACAATTGCGTGATTTTCTACTTTGCAATGTTAAATTTGTTTGCAATCATCTGTTTTCTGGTTTGGGAGGTTGTATTTGGTCCCAATCGCCCTGATTTCTTCTATGAATGACTCCCTCTTTTCAAATCTTTTTCATCGATGGCAAGGGTGTAGATAAATAAAAATATAAATAAAGTGGAGGTATGGTAAATAAATAAAGCCTCTTTTTATACTTGCTCCAAATATATGGTAAATAAATAAATATATAAATAAACTAGAGGTATGGTAAATAAATACAACCTCCCTCTTTCTATTTAAGAAGGCTCAAAAAACAGGTTTTATTTAAATGAATCCTATGGGCCAAATACCATATTTATAAAAGAGGTATGGTATTTTAATAAAAATATAATAAACGAGAGGTATGGTAAATAAATAAAACAAGTTTTTATATTTACTCCATAAGTCACCTTATATTTACGAACACTCAAAAAATGCGTTATATTTAGGTGAAGCCTATGGGCCAAATACTATGGACCGAATTATTATTAATACCATGCAAAAAGCATTATTAACCCTAATATTTGTATTAATAAAAATAAAGATGACACATGGTATTGACCAATGCTATTCACGTGGAATGTATCCTATTTAAACGGGGAATTAAACGAGAATAGATCCATCTTTAATTTAGATCTACTAAGATCAAATATCTTGATATGCAAACTAACATAGAGTGAAAAAATATTTGATCCCTATCGGGGCTTTATAGATCAAGAGTAAAAATAGATCTTGTAATTAATGTCATTTTAACGTTTTAACTCAATTAAAATAAAAAAAGTAAATAAAAATCAATTATTAATTTGATTATTTTTTATAAATTACTAATAGTAGTTTTTAAGCTCTAGGTTTATGATAACCCATGCTATTGACCCATGGTAATACCATGCTATTCATGTGAGGGTAGACTATTTAAAGGGGACAACTTAATTCCAGTTTGAGAGGGATAAATAGATTTCATCCCTCTAAGAGTGGTAGATGTGGAGTTAAGATGGACATAGGTTGGCTTTTATGATAATGAAGATATTAAATAGACTTAGGAAACTATATTGTAAAAAACATCTTAAGGTGAATTGTTAAAGCTACATTTATTCACTTCACAAAATTTAGTAAAAAATACTAATATCTCCATTAATATTGGTTTTTCTCATTTAACAAAAAATTGTTCAAAATAGTGAAATCTTATCACTCTTTCCACATCACCCTCGCATAAGAGAGATAGTCTAGTGGGTGCCTAGATTGCCCACCATTTTTCAAATGCTCTCAATATGATATATTCATGAGAAAGTTAAGGTACTGATGTTGGATTACTTGTTTGGAAAATATGCTCATTTGTACAACCTTCTTCTTTGTTATTCTTAGTGATCTGTAGGGGTTACGTGTTTGAAAAATATGCTCATTTGTACAAACTTCTTCTCTGTCATTCTTAGTGATCTATAAGGGTTACTTGTTTGAAAAATATTCTCATTTGTACAACCTTCTTCTCTATTATTCTTAGTGATATGTACGGGTTCGGCCAGTGCACCATATTGTCCTAGAAGGCGGAGATTGTGCACCAAAAAGGAAATTAATCCACATGTTACAACACTCTTAAAAAATGCAAGACGTATGAAGGTAGTGAATTATGCTAATAAGAAATTTAGATTGGGAGAGACGTAATTAAAATTTATTATTTAATTGAATATTTCCCATTAAAATAATAATAATAATAAATATACATTTATATATTTATATATTGATTGGAAGGCTTAAGGTCACTTATTTCCTTTAGATCCCATTCAGGGCTTTGGAATACCTACTACTTTCTTATATCATATAGTTGGGGCTTGTTACATGTTAGTGTATTGGGGTAAACAAATTTGATGTTTTTTTTTTTCTTGCAGTTGGAGACTATGGATTAAGAAAGAAATTTGATTTGCATTTTCTCATCGTGATAGGTAAATGTTTGTAGATGAAGATTCCATCTTAGCAACTCTATCACAAGGAAATTTGGTACATTTTGTTGTTGCTGAGTACAAAATCAAGAAATTTGTTTTTTTTTTTAACTCAACATTGGTTTCATTTAGGAGCAAAGAGTTGTCTCTGTGTCTTATTCACACAATAGATTTGTATGGTCCAACGATCCTGCCATATGAATATTGAAAGCTAGCTTGCAGTACAAGGCTATATTTGATGATGAAGTAGTAGTAGTAGTAGTATCTTGGTGGTGGGCAAGATTTGGAAAGTTAAATCTTCAAAGAAATCCATGATTTTTATGTGGTTGGCCCTAACGAATAATGTTTTGGTGTGAGAGGTCCTACAAAATAGGGCAAGGTAGGGTCTTGTAATTTGTACTCTATGCAATTGTGAAGGGGAAACAATAGACCATGCACTAGTGTTCATTTTTATTTTTTGTCAAGAGGTATGGGGTGTTATTATCCTCTTATTTGAGGATAGGGTACTGGGCACGAGGATTCCTTGTTGGACTGTTGGATGATAGAGCACTCAAATAACATAGATCATTGCCCTTGATTTCCTCTAGATCCATTTGGACAGGAAAGAAGGAATACAAAATTTGTAGACAAGGATATCCCTCTTTTTCAGGTACATCATCAAATAAAATACCTGTATGAAGGCATAAAAAGGACTCCAAAGGTTAACATTCCAAGGTGGGTTGCAATCTAGAGGTTGATAAAACTTATCCATGGCTTTTCTTTGTTGGTGCTTCCCAAGGTGATATTATTTTTATATGTATTATCTCTGAATATGTGTGACATTCTTGTTCTATATATTATATGCGATTCAAACCCAAGTCAGTTGCTCCTGCATGTGTGATATTCTTGTTCTGTATATTATCTATGATTCGAACCCAAGTCAAAAACGTGTAGGAAGCAAATTCGAACTGGTGATTCTTTTGGTGTCTTACACGTCTACATCTGTGAGAGAATTATCCACAATACCTGAAGTTCTGGATTCAGATGTCTCTTGATATTTGATTATTTTTCATATTTTGAAGTGGGCACAGAGGATAGCTCTTGTTTTAGGTGCAAACATATTCATTGCACCTATGTTTGCTTCTTGTCACCTATGTTTAACTTAAATTTTCTTCTTTCCTTGTTTCTATACACTGCATCAACCTCTATTATTCTATAATACTTGTTTGTTTAATGTTTTTCAATCATGCACAAGGAAATAGTGTTATGCTTGTGAGGGTAAGAATGCAAGTGACAAGGGTTGATAATCTATGAAATGCTTCCTCAAATGAGGATTTAAATATGGTAGGTTTTGACGATCATAATGATATAAAAGATGAAGATTATATGATGTATATGTTGAACATGGTGCTTCTGCATGAATTATAGTGCAAGGTGCAAGTTTAACCAAGAATATTAGTGTTAACAAAGGCTGAAGTAAAGAGGATATGCAAAAAGGAAATTGATGATGTTTAATTCAATGGATTCTTAATAAGAGTTGGAGTGAGAAAATATGGAACTCACGAGCATAAATACATTATTGGCTAAATACATGATGCACAGAAGAAGAAGAAAGGGGTTATTACAGTGTTAATTGAACAAAAGGAGGAAATAGTTGATTGGTGTAAGGAGATACTTGAAATTAGCCATGACCTAGAGTTGATACAACTTAAGGCTAATGTTGCTCCACTTTCAGTCCATTCAAATATCGATTTTGGGGAAATCAGGGTGTGCAGGAGTTAAGAAAATATATCAAGAGATCACATTATGAACAATTGAAATCCTAAATAGAGACAAAGCTATGGATTTACACTCTATAATTCTGATCAAGTTCTATTACACTCTATCCAAGGCATACAAAAATCATTCATACAATTTACAAAATATATATGCAATTGTGACGAGTTTCCTTTCCAAGTTGGAAGGAATCGTGGTATGTGAATAAATTGCAAGGGAATGAGTGAAAATGTGCCAAAGTGTTTCCTAAAAAAACGTGGATAACTATATTTTGTTGGGAAATTACAATTTGTTTATGAATGTCTAGGCTATATTTGTTTTAGGGAAATAAAAATATGAAGAACCATGTCAAGAATTGTGAGCAAGGAATATCTGTGGTTGGACATCCTAATGCATGGATGAATAAATAATTATTTATGATTTGGATATACCATTTTTTCACTTTTATTTGGAGGCGTCTATCTTACAAACATATACTTGTTATTTTTTTTTGGCCATCACAACAACATATTTTAGCAAACCACAAAGACAAACAAAATAGGCATATATAGTGTTGGCACTGCTTAAATATTACTCATAAGGTGCAACCCCTAGAAGTGTGTTTCGACATTTTAAGAAATATTTAATGCTTGAGAGAATAAATTGGATGGAAAAGAACCCATGGAGAGAGGTAAAAAGGTTTGAAACAATTGAAATTGCTAGCATATCTATTGAAAGAACCTTGACACCCCCTAATATTAATGTGGAATGTAGGTGAAATGGAATTTGGCTAGTCAATTATGATGTTCTTACCAATTATGAGGCTTGTAGCCAAGTTTTTGAAATACCTAGTGATAAAGATCCAAAAGTTTTTATAAACATGTTGAGTCTACCTCAAGGATGTTATCATCTATTAGGTGATGATGATGAACATGGGAATGCTACTTAAGAATATGATGGAGGAATTCAAGAAAATATAGTAGTTGTTGATTGCAAAAACCACATACAAATTTTGCAAATGCTAATCAAAATGGAATTGTTGAAATGAATATGATTGAAGGTGGTCGAGTGATGGGAAGCATTAATGAGGAATTTTCATTGCCAAGCAAGGTGACCCTACATGAGTTCTTAGCAGAATTTTCATTCGTGTTGGGCAATAAGGTGTTCAAGTGGTGGGGACCAGAGTTACATAAATCTTTTATTGTTGGTCTATTATGCTCCATAATTCAAGGTAGGAACCATTTGTTGGTTGGGTAAGATACAACTATTCAAGTAAGAGAAAGGAAGGTCAGTAAGTAAGGGGGCCCCGTCTCATTTTCCTACTTACATAAAGAGTGCTTGAAGGGGAGGGACTTAAACACAATGACTCAAAATAGAAGATTTCATTGTAAGGCCACAGGTAAGGTTCATGTGTATGGGATTCCCTCCATTCAACACTTCATTACATGGTAGAATGACTTTCATAACGTATATATTTCTTGAAGAACAAAGTGTAATGACAAAACGTCATATGGAAGGATGAACTACGTGAAGTTTGGTGGCTTAAAAACTACCCAGAGAGCGAATGAAAGTGTTTATAAATTTCCCCTGCAAATATAACAACTTCTCCTTACAATGAGGCTACAAATTTGTAGAAGCAAGAAAGTCCTTTGTCATAGCTAGGCTAGCATTTGAGAAATTTGTTTGATATGGAATCAAGAAGGTAGTGATGGAAACACTCAAGGAAAGAAAAGTTGGAAGAAAAGTAAAACGAAATTTTTACAAACATTAATCTCTCATAGCTTGACAAAAGTGGTAGAGAAAAGATTAATCTCTCCTACCTTGACAGAACTGGTGGTCAAGATAAACACCTACAAAAAAATTCTTTTGGAATATTATAAAAACTAATAGAAGGATATGAAAGAGTGTATATTAATAACCTTGACAAACATGACCACTTGAACTTGCAACATTGTTTGTAGGAAGAGAAAATTATGTTCTCTTTTCCAAACATGTATGTTAGTATATTACAGTTTAATGAATATGTTTTCCTATTATCATATTTGGTTTCATAATTTAACAAAACATTTGGCAAGACTTCACAATGTTTTATTATTCAGTGAAATATTTACCAAAATCTTACAAGGTTTTATAATTCAGTGAAACATTCACCATGACTTTACAAGATAATATAATATGGTGAGAGATTCGCCAAAAAAATTATATACACATAATATATTATTGATAAAATTTCCTCCCATTTTTCCTATGTATGATTGGGATTCACCAATTTATTATACATATAAATTTAGGGTAGTTCTTAAAATTTTCCCTGGATGTAACCCAAAGAAATTCCTCATGCCAAGCAACTATGCCTCTACATCCTATGGTTTCTTCATCTCGCCATAAAACATGGGTGTATATTCTTTCTTAAACTCATCTGATATGCATCCCCTACCACTCCTCTTGTAAGGATGATAATTATGATGATCATAGTACCCATATGAATCAGAACTAGAATAATACTTTTGTTTATCCTGTCTCCTATCTAGAGTGTCCAACAATATGTCATTTGTATATGACTTGTGACCACTATGCAATCTACTACCATATTCCGCATTAGTTATACCATCCTGCTCAAAGTTGATCTAGTGTGGTCCCTGTCGTGGGAAATCAGACAAAGTATAAAGTATCACTGCATTTACCTCTATTTGTTTCTCTTATGTCTCCATGATCTTGTCATTATATTCCTTACAAATTCTTATTTCTTCCTTTAAGCTTTTCATTGCATCTAACAAATCGAAAGAATTCCCAACACCATACTGCTTTTCTGATTTATAGGGAGAGTCATTTTAGTCTACCATATTGCTATCCATTTAATTTTTCTTCTTGCAAGTATATCATGTCAACTGAACCAAATCACCATAAACCAACATACCTTAGTATAGTTTGGGGAGGATACCTTGCTTGCAATATTAACAAATCAACATGATACAAATATAATATAAACATGACAACATATAGAAACATAACACATAGGAATATAACCATGGAACCATCATTCTAGCTAGGGTCCAGTCATCAATGCATACCACAACCTCATGCATGACAACAACCACTACATCACTATACACTTGACCAAATGCAAACATTAACATTCAAAAATGCGTAACCAACCACACACATGCATAAAAACATGAAATCAAGCATAACTAATAATACTTTTCACCAAACCTACAACATTTATACATGTAACCAAGCATACTAGAATGTAACCAAACATACGAGAATGTAACCAAGCATACAAAATGATACTTGTAAGAGACATATCACAACATGTAATGAGTGATACACTTATGACGATGCATCCCACAATAATAACATCACCTCAACATGACAACATCTCTACAACCATAATGAACATCATGAAAATGCAATAATCACATGGAATGTAAGCATAAGATACACACATGCCACTGAAATGCATGCATGACCCATAGAAAACCCATCCAGTGTGAGGTGTGAACCATGCTCTGATACCCAAGATATCAGTCAACTAGTGTAAACATACGATGAGAGGACATTATTATATGATTCGACCTTCTAAATCATGTTAAGGAACTACAACCAATTGATAGACACCATCCAAACATCCAACATCAACATTATGACCCTCAAGAACCAACCCAACCTCTCTGCTAACTAGCCCCTCGATCCCACTAAGATTTTGGACCACTTAACCTTTGGACGCTCTGAGTCTATGGGGATGCCAGCGTCCAAGAGCCTCTAGACCCTCTCACTAAACTACATGTCAGTGTCCAGGGTCTATTTTGCATAATTTTCTGCCACTGTTCGCTAGATTCGAACTAGTTTTTTCAGGCCAAAATTCCAGGTCATTTCCCAAAATTGTTGTAACTTTCAGAATCTATTAATCACTTGATGAAAAGACTAATAAAACAAGAAAGAACTCCAAGACTAGGTCAGACCATCCTCAAGAAGGACTAACATTCTATTAAACACTTGGCATCAATGTAATCTATAATTAAAAAAACAAATCTAATAATACGGGTCTCATACTTATACCAGATTCTCTATGATTCATTGCCTCCTTATGACATTAGCTGCATTATCATCTATTGGGCCATAGATACATTTTTCATCCATATAGAAGTAAAAACATGATGGGAGCCATACATAGCCACTACCATAATACATATTCATAACCAACATAATAACAACATAAATACTAAGGTAATAACAACCATATAATCCAAACATACGCTGGTATAATACTCATGAGATAATGAGGAGAAATAACTTCATATTGATGATGAAAAATCCAAACCCTAGATGGGACTTCCACATTCCACATGACCGTAGAATGGCTGAGCTAAATGTGTCTTCCTCCATTCACCCTCATGCCATATTCCAAGCATGACTATGGGATCTCATACAACACATCAATCCAAAACTAGATACAGCTTGGAGAAGGCATCCACCTCAACCCATCAACAGTGATTCCACCTCATAGTGGAACATCACAAAACCATCATTAGATTGTTCTCTATCTAAGCATTCCATGGCTTCTAGAGAGTTTGTTCCAACCAAGGCTTCGAGGACTAGTAACTTAACCCACAACTATCGTCGGGATTCCAAATAATTTTTGCCGACAAGGGCTTCTAGGACTAGTAACTCAACCCACAAAGGACTTCTAGACCATTTTTCCAACCAAGGCTTCTTGGACTAGTAACTCAACCCAAGCCATGACAAGGCTTCCAGAGTGCTTGTCCAACTAGAGCTTCTAGGAGCTAATAACTCAACCGAAGATAAGGAAAAATGAGAAACAACCAAAATAAACAAGGAAATAAACCCAAAATCTCCATGACTCTCTATGAAATGGAAATGCTAGGAAATTCACCATCAATCTAGGTAGTTGTCCATGCCAGTGATAGATCATGACCAAGAACCCACATGCATATGCCATACATGCCAAAACTAGTGATGAAAACATACATGCAACTCGATATTTGCAAGGAAATCTTGTTGTAGATGTTGATCTTGATGTCCTCTTGTAGTTTCTTGCTCTTCCTTTGTCTTCTTGCTCCAAAAATTCAAGTATTCCACACCTTCCAAGAGTGGTACAAACTCTAATTATCCAAGGGTATGAGAGAGAGAGAATAATGAGAGAACTTGAAAACTAAACTTGCAAAGGGTTAGCAAAATCTTGCAAACTAATCCTAAGAAGCCTGTTTATGAATAAGGCCTCTATTTTCTTCATTTTCCTTTATTTTCCTTCATTTTCCTCCTCACATGCAACCTGTGACCTTTCACCTCCCTTTTCTACTATTTCCATTATTTTCATAAATAAATGTGCCAAAATTTTCATTTAGCCTTTCCAAAGCCTTAAGCATTTCCTTTTCCAATTTCCTTAGCCATTAAACAACCATAAGTGACACCCATCAATATGATTTTGCCCAACATTCGGCATGGAATAAGTGTCCCATCAACTATGGTTATTATTTTTCCTTTATTAACTTTTATTACATAAAATTTTCCCCACAGTTGTTACAACTTTCTTGTTCAAATTAGTAGCAGTGATACTTAGTACAACTACTGAGCTCTATTATATGATTGACTATAAATGTTTTAAGAAACCAACTCACAAAAAGATAGAAAGGATAGATCAACACCTTATAACTTAGGCTCTTCGAGGGGGCAACCTCCTTTACATTACACAAAATGAACAGTTCTTGGATGATTCAAATGACAAAACCTCCTTTCTATATATAGGAGTCTAACGGGTCACAATATAACCAAGCCAATGTAACAATAATAATATAAAGGCACAAAAATAACAATAGAGGGATTCTATGGGGCACAATAATAATAATATGGAGACAATAGGGGCACACCAATATTCATAAGGGGTACAATGACAGTAGTAATGGGGGAATCACTAGTATTATAGGGACCTAACATGCCCCTCTCCTTCAAAAAAGTGTTGTCCTCAATGCTGGAGTAGTTCTGCATGGTTCTGTACAAAATTCTCATCCTCCCACGTGGACTCTTCAACAGATAAGTTCTTCCACTTGATGAGATACTCCGAAATTGATTGATTTTGTAGCTATCAAGTTCTTTTTCTATGACTGCTTCCGGTTCCAATATAATTTTTCCTTCCTCGTCAAGTTATGGCAATATTGTTTGAACTGGGAGCTTGTCAGCTATAACCTTCTTTAAACATGAAACATGGAAAACTGGGTGCACTCGAGAAGTTGTAGGAAGATTCAATTTTTATGCCAAAATACCAATCTTTTGCAACACCTTGTACGAACCATAATACTTTGGTGATAATTTATTATCCTTCTTAGCTTGCTTGAGGGACATTTGTTTATATGATTGTAACCATAGGAATACCCAGTCACCTACATCAAAAATTCTTTTGATGCGATGTTGATCTGCCTGTTGTTTCATTATATTCTACGCCAACGTGAGGTTATCATTTAAGAGCTGGAGAAGTTGTTGTTGATGCTCAATGTGATGTTACACTACTTGAACCTTAGAATTTTCTCTTAAAGCGACCTCTCTTGCTTGTTCCTAGAAGAAGATGAGACCATCTTAGAAGAAACACCAACACAGCTAATGATGTAGTTAGAACACCATCACACAGATGAAAACAAAGTGTGTAAATTATAATTTGATGGATTGAATTCCAAAGAGGGAAATGGAGGAGGAGTATTATTGGTATCTCCTAAGGACAACTGATGAGCTTCGGTATTGTAAGAAGAATGTTGCAACTCCCAAGGCTACCAGTTTTAACTATCAACCAGGGGTTCGTACTAACTTAAGAGGTGTCGGCACTATATGTGTGGCATACAATGTGTCCTTCCTTTCTTGTCATGATGTAATATGTACTAAAGCAAAATCCTAAAATAATTGCAGAAAATTAAATGTTTGAAATGGAACTTTAACCTATTATAAGAAAGTGCAAGGAAAGAGACGAAAATTCAATGCAAAGTCACACCATTTCTTAGATAACTTCCAAGAAACTATGCTTTGCAATAATGATAAATTATCATGAACCACATGCTACTATCTAAGCATGGAGGTAAGAAGCATAAAACATCACTAATGTGCAAGTAAATGGACTGAAATAAATATGTTTTTGTATTTTTCTCTTTTCATGCAAAATCAAGTATGCAAACTCATTTCTTTTGGTGATGTGGCAAGTGAATTAAGGATGTTTGAGGATGGATGGAAGGGTTGGGAGATTTTTGGATGGTGTGGGAGACCCTTGGGAGGCTTTTGGTGATTTCCTAGAGGTTTTCGCTCCATTTGGCCTCAAAACAGGCCATTTCAGGAAAACCTATAGGATCCCCTTAAAAGCTACATGATACAGCCGAGAGAAAAATGGAAGGTGTCGGAGGTGATGGAAGAATTATGGGAGGTGGTATATGGGTGAAATGGAGTGATAAAATGCCTAGGATCACTCAAAACTCAAAACCAAAGTTGGGAGATGGATGGATTTGCTCAAAAAGCTTGGAGAAGTTTCCTACAGGATGTACAAATTCACTATAATTCATCGAATGGCCTAGAAAGTCAAAGCTAAATTAGATGGGACACATTTTTTTATTAAATAGGATGTCTTAGGTCCCCATTCCAATTGGAATGACTCAAAAATACCTCTATTAATCCATTCTAAGAAAGTAAAAAAACATTACTAGTCGAAAATCTAGAAATTCAAGAACTAGTGAGCTAGTAAATCTAAGAAATGCCTAACCAAATCAAGTGTAAATGAAATGGGGTAAATTTTTTTATGAACTAGAATCTTTTTTTGATCTAATTCAAGTGGAATCAGTTCGATTGAAGCTTGTTAGCATGCTCTAAGAAATAACAAAAATGTATTGTTCTTTGCTAAAAAGGAGGTCCAGTAATCTAGATTTGGGAATAAGAAGACTAATCCAAGTAGCTCAGTGATTACTATTAACTTCAAAAAAATTTCCAAGTGTTATAGATATTTTTGGGAACTTCAAACCCAATCATAAATGTCCATAAATTTAGGGCTCCTAAGTCCCTAGAAGTGTTGTTTCACTGCCTAAAGGAACAAAGTCAACTGATTACATCATCTCCCACAAGTTCTCCACTGAAAATTGCTCATAAATGGTCAAAACGGAACCATACTGAAATACCAGTGCAGAGAGTGCGATGAATAGCACCTAATACGCATGGGAGGTGTCATCCATACTAAAAATTCCTTCTATAGGGTGCGATGGACAAGAATAGATAAGTGGCAGAGACAATTTTCTAAGGGGATGATCAAGGAATCTTCTAGAAACTTCTCATATGACACTTGCCTGTCAGAATTCGCTCAAGGATGATTAATAAATCAATAAAATCTCCAAGTGAAACCAAGAAATATCAGAGAGAGGACACTAATCAAAAACCCAGTGCTGACTCACACCATTGCAAAAATCTATATATGGATCCCTCATCACAGAGATCCAAGAAGGGAGAGGCTGGAATTTTGTAACTTATAGAGAAGTGGTGTTGGTATTTTGGTGTACATTTACAGTGTTGGGTGATTTTGCTTTGCTTGAGGTGAAATAAGGGCTTCTTAGCTGGAGGATGATGCTAGGTTAGAGCTGCTCATGGTTTTAATCCTCTTGCTACTATCTATCTGAATAAAGCTATTCTTGTTTCCTTCCATATTCTGGTGTACTTGTTTATATATGCTTGTATATGGTTAATGTACATCTGATCCTACATTATTTATGAATTTAGATCCTTGATTCTTGCATAGTAGTATGTTGCTATGATTTTACAGGTCCTTTTGAAGCTGAGCAGACAAAGAGCGAGCAGCAAAACTCTATCAAGAAGGAGAGGGAATCGAGCGCAAGACTCAGGCTAGCCTTCTTGGTTCTCCTCTCATCAATTTTCATAAAAGGAATCAGTAGTAGACTTCGATTGTTTGTTTTTAAGATAGCCACCCATATTAGTGGGAATAGCAGCATCCGTGTGGACACTATTCCCATATAACAAAATGGCGACTCCACTGGGGAGCAACTAGACTACTTGTTAGCCTATCTATCCTTGTTTCTTTTATAAACATACAGAGGGAGCCTGAAGTCAAGCCAACTAGCCTTCGAACTGCATTTTTCATACAAATGCAAAGTCGATCAATGCTACTTCAGTCAATCTCCAGGTTTTTATTTATAAATTAAACAATAGATCTGCAAGAAATCTAATGGCCCTAAGTAGTGGCTTTAGTAACCTCTTAAATCAGCCATGTGTTTTTACATACATTGATCTGTACTTATTCAGCTTAAACCCCTAAACTAAAAGGCAAATTGTGAGTGAAGTATCGTTCAAAGTCTCGCACTATAACCATCGCACCCTGCCTTCAAAGTAGTCTGTATGCATCGCACTTCCCGAATGGAGTAACTGCACTGCATACTGAGTTGACTGTGTAACAGGTGCGATGGTCAGGGAGGACTGATTTTACAATCCGACTGTGGATGTTTCTCACTGTTTTCAATCTTATTCAAGAGATTTTGTTGTATGTAATCAGTGTGCTTCTATGAATACCCCCCCCCCCCTTCTGTAGCATTATTCAGCCTCCTTAGTGCAAAGAACTATAAATGTTTTTTTATGTATTGTGCGTCATTTTAGTTCTCTTTTGCAAAAAATAACATAGTCAAACTGTCGTCACTACATCTGAAAGTGTCGTAGCTGTCATTTTCAGTTTTAGAAAGCAATCCCATTCTTTTAGATAGTTGATTATACAGTTATTATTGCATAAGACTTTATTTACTAGTTTTAAAGTGTCGAAAAGCAAGTTTTCATTTCAAAATCGCAAAGTGTCTCTTTTGTTTTCACTTCGTTTTGAAAAGGAATTTTGTTGAGTACAATCGCTTTAAAAGTAATTCAATTTTGCACATAGTTTTCTTAGTGTCATTTACACATTAAGGGATCTCAAAAACCAATACGTGCATGTGCATTTGCATCTTGAATGCTTGGCTTGATTTAGGACTGTGAATATTAGCGTGTGCTTTGTGCTCTGTGAAGAAAAGATGCTTGACTTTCTTCCCCTTAGTAGCTAGGATTTTTATTGTTGAAAGAAGATAAAACATCTATTTATCATCTTAGAATGCATTTAGGAATTTTACATACATCATGTGGTGAACCTGAAAGGCAAACTGCTAAGCAAGATCAACTTAAAATAAATCTCAATGAATCTAGCAATGCTTTGGAACTTAACGCAACATCTAGAGGTTTAGGCTAGAGACGTATTCCAGCGTCATAAAGCTTGGTAACTGTTGCTTTCAGTGCTAGCTGGGTGATTCCTCCACTCTGAGATGATAAGTGCCAGTACGGACTTGTGCTCCCACGTACCTTTGCTTATATATTAGGAGAGCACTATAGACTGCATCCTTTATCCTTAGGAAGCCGTGTTCGCCACCTTATCGATCGTAATGCACCGAACACAGCATTCGAGAAGACTTTCTGCTATACCGTAAAAATTATTCTACAGTTTTACGATTGGTTTGGTAATCCTCTCTACCTAGATATCTAGAGAAGTCCATTTTTCTCCTTTTCAAACTCCTTAAAGGAAAAGGTCCTCTGAGCGCTTGTCACTTCAAGCTCAGTAAAAATTGAAGGTGACTAGAGTCATCATTTGTTTTTTCTCAACTCTTTAAAATTGAAAAAACAAGTTGTGTCAAAGCGTCTAAAATTCATTTAATTCGAAAAGCATTTTCCCCTTTTATTTTGAGTTGATCAAGTAATCCGCAATCGTGGAAGAAATTTAATCAAAACCCCGTCATTCGCTGAGACTTACGAGTCGACCATCGTTGACTCCGCAAGCAAAGCTATTCCGGACATAGCAAACTCGTTTAACCGGATCAAAGTCCCCTAGGTTGGTTGGAGCAAGCACTCCAACATCCTCAGAGACTCCGATTACTTCGAACATTTCTGGAATCCCTGCCTCTATGGAAGAAATTCCGTAATAGCAACAGGACATTACAACTGATCCTAGTCTGACGGTCAACACTTCTATTCCTGAACCGGTTCCATCAACAGCCGATTCAGAAGGTTTTACTCCCCAACCGTCTACTGCTGCAGAAATTACATATTCTTCGGCACCAGAAATATTTTACAGACCTGATGGTTTTCCTCTTCCTCCTGGATTGATTTCCATAGAAGAGATCATGGAAGATCCTCCATCTAGCAGTCCAACGCAACTTGGAGCTGGGATCGCCCTATATCCTTCTTCATCAGAGAATATTCACCCACCCTCAGAAGTTCTTGAAGAATCACTGAGGAATCTTTTGGATAGAATTAATATGTCTGAACAACCGTCAACATCAAGGACTGTGTCACTCGACACAGCAACAGCGGAAGCCCCTTCTTCTTTTCCGACAATGTTCACCAGCGTGCAATCTATCCCAACCAGTTTTCAATGACTGGATGGAGTCCATCCTGGGACTATTTCGACAGTATGGACTATTCCCGTTTGTTCTTCCAGAATTATATCTGGAATCTCTTACATTGAGTCTTGACAAAATTGATCCATCACAAGGTCAATTTGGGAAAACTGGTGCCCAAAGGAAAATCATGCCTTTGAGCACTGGATTACCATCGTATGGAGGGCCATATACCCTTTCATTGTATTCCCCATAAGGACAACCATGCATGAGTTTACAACAAAATTTCGGTTATGCTGGAATCACAACTAGCGGTTGGGTCCCATGTCATGTGGAAAGAGTTAATCTTGCAGACAAAACCAACCTCCGTGGAAGCCTAAGACTTTCTAGTGACAAACAAGGCAATTAAGAGCAATCCTTCTCTAAACATGCATTATCATACGAGAAACCAAGTGTTTTCGATCCTACCTGAAATCGAACGTTGTTGTAGTAGTCTAGCCTCGTCGATCCAGATGAGCTCCTCCTTCACTTCGAAACCTGCATACACTAACAATAAAATGATTACATAACACCTGAATATCTCATAAAACAAAACATATTCAACATATAGACCAAGGAGTATATGAAACAATTCATTAACAACAAATCATTGAGAAGAATGGACTTATTTGTATTAATAGGAAACAAAAAGAAACCATTACAACCTGAGCCTTGGTGTTGTGCAAGTTCCTCCCAGGGTCCAGCAAGAGTTTTCCTCTACTTTGACAAGCTCACCCACTTCCAAATGAAACAAGAAAGGATGGTAATCTCTCCTCACAAGCTTCTACAAGGAAGTCCTAATTCCAGCAGCATCTACACTTTGGAATGTTCAGCTTTCAACCTCCCCTCCTCTGGCCCAATGCCTATATTTATAGTGTTCTAGAGGAAGTTATTCAGGTCCAACATCAATGGGATACTCCCTCTTTTGGATGGGGTAGCTCCTCTCTTGATGGGATAAGTTCCTCTATCATAGGGATGCATGAACCATCTGGAGGCACTCAATACACATCAAACAATCTTCTAGAATGCTCTAGAAGTGACCACAAGTAACTTTTTTAAGATGAAACTCGCGCCTTTTGACCTTTACAGGAGTATGCACCCATCCTTTGACTTACAGAGTGTACAAGTACGCAGGTACAATGAACTTGGGATGCGTACACGTAGGAAAGGTAGAGAGAACCTGTGTACCCAGAGATAAACATGATTTTTAATGACTTTCTCTCTTTATTGAAGTTTGACATGGAGAGCAGAGGTATTAGGCTTGACCAGGAGGATAATATGACTATTGATGGAGCCATGTTAACTGCAGATAGTCATGGTGACAAATTTTAGTGTAACAGATTGCCCCCTAAAGTGCGAAGCCTGTAATAGATAAGGGTTTTATATCATCTAGGAAGGGTGAAGTACTTTATCATTTCAAGGATTATCTCATGGACAGCCTGGTCCGAACCTGCAATTTTCAACAAAAAATACATGTATAAGATTACATCATCGCTGAGGTAGGCATTCCCATACTCAGATCAAAACTTTAACTAACATACTAACTACTCTGATACAGGAATTATTTCATAATACATCATAATCATAGACTCGTGTAGACACAGTATGGATGCAACCATCTGTTTATACTTGGTCTAAAATATAGTGAATACAAAACTCCTTGTAGCCTGGATGGTGGAAACTAGATCCAGGGTCTTCATCCCTACTTCCTGAATTGGTACGATTCTAGCCATGCGAATAAATGAGTCGATGTCGAACATGGCAGAAACTACTTGATTACCAGTCAATGATGTAAACTGTTAACAAGTGCGAGAGAGACCACCAGTAATGTCAATGGTTCTCAAAGTACCCAGCACAATCCATGAGATGCGAATGAATGAGTCGATGTCGAACATTTCAGTGGATCCTTCGATCGCAAGTCAAGTGATGAAAACTACGTTGAGGCGAGAACCTGCCATTGATGCATGCAACTCAGGTAACTGACGATTTCTAAGTAAATCTCTAGATATGTGCTGATGTCCGATAGAAAGTGACTCCGTCGCAGGAAGCCCACAACATGAAATCATAGTTCAGTTGAAGAAATGTTGCCTGTATAGGACTAACTCAAGGATGATAAAATGGATGATAGGTATTTTGCAGTTGAATGTTTTGTTTACAGAACTCTTGAACACATAACGACACAACAGATGGCTTGGTGACAAATGACTCAAAATTAATCCCCGGAACCCAGCTGAAGAATGTTAATGAAGTTTGATCAACTGTGAGGCAAAGGATTTCCCAACCCAGGTGAATGAACAAGTGTCGTGTTCAAGAGTGGTAGTAAGTTTTCTCTGAGACAAAAGGATATCAAATAGGCTCATTCTTCTAACTTTTCCCCCACCATTTCTGGCAAGTACCTCTTTATTTTTTACAAGCTTGAGGAGGATAACATATGCTTGATTGTAAGCTCATCCTTCGGATGAGTCCAACTTAGTTTTTGATTTGAACCCTAAGAAGGAGTGGTCCGTTCCTGTTTGTAATGGAACAGGTCCTTTACTGTGAAATTTTAACGAGTCCAGTATAGGAGAAACTCTACGTTTTTCATATTTAGAGAGTTTGAAAAACTTAGAAGACTCCAGATTGGACATTTTCGTAAATTTGTGTCTCCTAAGCCCGAAAAAGTATAGAATAATACCTAGGAGAACCGCTTGATCTTGCAACCAAGGAGTACTTTCATAGTTAGTGTCTTTGACCTGAAAAGTAAAAAGCGATCAAGGACACGTCGTTTTATTTCCAGTATCGAATTTGAAACGACAAAACTACGGCAATCTTTTCCTGTTTTTACGGTCAGAAAAGGGCTATAAGAGGACCGTCTTTTAATTCCGTTTTAACGAGTGTAAAAGAAACGCTCGACAATCTTTTCATTTTTTTAGGAGTCAGAAAAGGGCTTAAAAGATGACTCTGATGTTTAGTTTGTGAAAAGACAAGTTTCCTTGAAAATCCTTTTGTACTGCACAAAAAACGACACATTACTCATACCCGTTTAAGATAGGCAAAAATACATTGAAAAATTTCCTTCCATGGTGAAAAATAAACAAATTAAGTATTTATTTATCCAAAAAACCTATAAAAAGACTTTTTACCATGTCATTTTTACCATTTTACTGTTGAGGGAGAGAAAAGGGCTTTTGGCAAGAAACTTCCCGTGGATTTTGCGGAGAATCCAACCGTCGGAATTGAGCGCCGTCTCTTTCAGGTATTTCACAACATCCTCCTCTTCATTTTCATCCGATTAGAATTTCAATTTTAGCCCTTATTTGATTTTTTGGGGGCTTTGGTGTTTTGAGATGCGCTCCTCGGGGTACGTAGGTATCCCATGGGTAACCTGCGTACCCCGACATTTTCCTTAAAGGGAAAATGGTCAGGGTACGCAACCTACCTTCATCACAGGTGCGTACCCATGCTCTGTGGCTGAAGATGGAGTGCGTACCCCGCGCAAAGCGGATTTAAAAACCCCAATCTCAAATTTAAACCATAATTTTTTGATTTGATGGTTCTTAATGCATATTTCTTGGTGTGTAGATTGCTCACCATGCTTGATTGGCGTGAAAGAGAACACGAAGATGTTGATTTGGCCACGCTAAATCACCAACCTACCAGTGATGCGTTAAAAACATGCGGTCTTTTCAAATACTGGGTCATACCTGGCATGAGGGCCCATGTGCCATTTTTAGAGTGGCTGGTCGAGAGATGGAACGTCCAAGATCAGTGTTTTTACATCGGAGGCCACCAGCTCAAGATAGAGGCCTCAGACATATATTTTCTCACTAGTTTGCCTAACAGTGGCGAGCACCTGTCTCTATTCGGGACTAGGCCGGGTGGCCAATCCCTTGCTAGCCTCCGGGTAGAGTGGTGCAACAATCAGAACCAGGAGAAGGGGATTGAAATCAAATTCATATCCTGACCTGAACTTATGGTGATTGCTTTTACAGTTACCAGAATCTACGGCGCAGCCGCTTTACACCTTGCCACCGGGTCCTAGATGCGGATGGCGATTGATTGTTACCGAGGCACCGTTTTCAACTGGTGCGATGTTGTACTGGCCAATCTGAAGGGCCAGTTGACTAGGGTGAAGAACGAACAATCAAATACTTTTGGATATGGGTCTTTGGTTGTGAGTTTTGCCTTAGAGAGATTTCTGATGTTGATCCCACAGTAGCTCATAGTTGGGGTTGGGGTTCCTCGGGAGCCTAAGTTGATGCGATGGGTTGCGGTTATGGCCTGGCATCCTGATGAGGGAGCGGAAGTCATCCGATTTCCTGCAGGTTACTTTCACTGGTTGGAGAACTAGGTCTTTGCCATTCAGGATTTTCCTTATGCCGGAATGGATTTTTGTGGAGATCCGGACATGGTTCTTCCACAGGGAGAACAATGGGATGACAGAGGTATATTCATTTTTCACAAGTGTTTTAAATTATCTATATTTTTTGTTTTTAAACATCGTTTCAAAACTGACAGTAAAATTTTCAAAATGCAGATGTAGGTCCATGACGTCCAACCAATCTCCGGCCTTTCGAGAGGAGACATCCAGTTGCATCGGTACCGGTCCCACAGGACGCGGCTGCAGAGACGCTAGCTGAGTTGGAGCAGGATCTAGAGCGTCTGACGGCAGATATACCAGAGACTACCATAGATGATATTCCTATCAGGCTTCAATGCTATGTAGTCGCAGTCCCAGGACCTTTTAGAAGGTTCTTGTGTAGGGTAGCCCGTGCAGTGGTGTCATATAGAGAGCACCACCAATGATTGGATGGTTGCTTTGTAGACACATGTGAAATTTTGGGTTTTTTGTACTTATCATTTTTGCCGATCATAAGGTGTTTTTCAACCTATGATCGAAGACGATGTATATTTTTTGACACACTCTATCTATATATATATCATTTTACCGGCTTATCTTGTTAAAAATGTGTGATGAAATGTTTCTAAATTTACAATTATCTCAAATGTCTGTCTAATACTCGAGAAGCAATTACATCTGCTAATGTATTTAGAGACCTTGGATTATGCTGATATTCAATGTAATCAAACTCACGTTCCAAGAGACGCACTCTCAAAAACAATCCTTAATAACACATGATTTCTAATGGCATAAAATCTATTAAGCTGTAATACAACGAGTTCCGAATCTAACCTCACAATCAAACGTCGAATCCCGAATGAAATAGATTCAGCCAATAACTCAATCACTGCACTGTATTCTGCAATGTTGTTTGTTGTTTGACCGAGGCTCACCCCATGCATAGAAACTAACTCGTCAGAGGGCGAATAGATAGCCCAAGCTGCGGAAGAGATATTCCGTGTACTACGACAAGCACCATCAGCAAATCCAATGTACGTTTGGAGAGGCATCGACATCTGAAATATCAAGAGTAAAACCAAGATAAGCCAGAATAATGAAGAAAAAACACACTCTCTAAGCTAAGCACACTGTCTAGACTAATAAACACTCAAGCTAGAAAGAAGACCTAACTAGAAAGAAAAGACCTAACCTAACTAATGATTCTCCACCCCGCACTTAAGCATAATACCTCTTCACGTAAAGTCCATTTCTGGGTTTACCCAAAGAGTCCCCATCAAAATCAACTAGCTCATATGCCCCCTTTGCTAGCTTTCG
>APFE031051621.1:0-20057 GCA_000404065.3 Pinus taeda | reverse complement strand
GATCAAGCTCCTTCAGAAGGACCTACTCTGATACCAATTGTTGGAAATAATACTGAGAGTGGGGGTGAATCAGTATTATCAAGTCAAATATTCCTTTTGTAAAACCAAATTGTATACGCTACTTCAGTTAATTAAACCTGCGTATATACGTGTCTTTGTTTATATTAACCTGCGTATATGTCTTTTTCTTCTCTCTGAGTGGCTGAACTGAGATCTGTTACCAAGGAGAGTTGCCATCAAGGACAACACCTGTGCCATAGCACCAAACCTGTGCCATAATGCCAACAGTATTAGCATTATTTTCTCCTCTGTTATTTAGTTTCTCTTATGTGTATATGTGACATCATTTATCTTTTTCTGCATAACTAAATGAATCAAGATTAATAGGTGGAATCCATTAATGTTCAGTGCTATGCCTTCGGGTTTCATTTAGTTTTAAATGTTTTCTGTTGTTTGAAGAGGACTCGTGAACCTTGAATGCCCTCTCCAACTCCTCACCAATCTCTAGACTCGCCATCACATTCATTTCAAAGTGCTAAAACACTTGCTTACCTCGCCCCACAGAAACCTCTGCAAATCTGAGTTGATTTCCCGAACCCAAAACTACATTCCTCATCTGATGCAACAACCAACCATTAAAATCAATCAAAATCCTCTGAGCATATACCTAGCCTAAAATTAGTATTCATATCAGTCATCCCAAGCCTTACTTGCCATATTTTCTTTGAGATTGACAAGGAAAGAGCCCTCTACTGACTTGGTAGGGCTAGCTACTAGGTTAAGTGTGGTTTGATGTTACCCTAGACCTGCCTTTCTCAGCCTGAGGTAGATTTAGGCCCTAACATAGTGGCGACTATACTGGGGAAGAACTGAAAACAATTACCCCAGTCCTTGTTAAAACAATTTTAGACTTTTGGATGATAGGTTTAGAATTCGGTAGGCTAACAAGATTGTAATGTCCATTTGACTTTTGGGAACAATTCAACACATTGGCTTCCAGACGATACACCAAGGCCAATACTGATCCTGATCCTCCTCTCGTGTATGAAAACCCAAATCTCATTCCAGGAATTCTCCGGCAAGAAAGTTCTATGATACCAGTTTTTAGACCTCATTCATGCCTAGTTATATTTGAATATCTTGAAGATCTCCCGTTTGATGAAGATTTTGATCTATCTTTGTTTGAAACTAAATCTGAAAGTGCAATTGGTAATACTGTTCTAAATCCGAAATTTGTCCAATATCTTGAAATTGAAAGAGCAAATAGATCAATTGATGCTTATATTCTAAATCTTCAAACTTCTGTTGTGGATACCAATATTCCCGAGTTCTTAGAATCTGCATCTGCTACTCTGGGTTCATCTATTGTTTTGTCTAGTTCTAAAATTCCTACTGAACCTCCTTTTATCCCCACCCTTCTCGTGTAGCGCACCATATCTGATCAAAGATCTATTGTCTCTTCTCCCCCTTTCAACATCTCAAACATTTATCATTTCTTCACCTCCTTTGACACCTCATACAACCATTACATCGACTGCTATTATTATTCCAACTCCTCCTACATCCCCAAGGCCAATTTCCAATCCACCTCGAGCAATGACTGCCAGATATGCACTCTTGTTTTGCCACAGAACTTGGATGCTATGCCTGCTGATTACCAAAGTAAAATTCCAATGTTTGATGCTACCCAAGGTATCATAGCACACCAACCTGTTGATAGGATGAGCGAATTCTTTGACCTTCATGAGATAGATGAAGAGAATGTGACTATGAGATTATTTGTGCAAAGTTTTGGAGGCGAAGTGCGAAAGTGGTTCAAAGCACTGCCCACGGGAACTATCAATACATTAGCGGTTCTTCATAGATAATTTCTGGATCATTGGGAGGTAAATAAAAATCCACTCCAAATTCTTTCCGAATATGAAAACATAAAGAGGAATGTTGGTGAAAGTGTCTAGGAATACTGTGTAAGATTCAATACTATTTATAATGTTATTCTAGCTGATATCAAGCCACCAATGGGGCTAGATTTGATTAAATTTCCAGATGGCTTTGATCCTGACATGGCATATCAATTGAGAGAAAGAGACCCATGCTACATTGGAGGATATGCAGAAAATTGTTGTGAGTGTAGAATCAAATCTACTAGCTAAGAGAGCTAGGACAAAGACCGAGAAGAAGGTGACCATAAAGGAAGAAGCTTCTTCCTCAGATCATTTGCTTTGTAAAATTGAGAAGATGTTTGATAGATCAACCATTGCATATAAGCCTGAGACACAGATCAGAAATCCAAATTTCCGTGGTCAATAGCAACCACAGTTCAGGATTAAACAGTGGGAGCAAAGAGTGCAAGACCAATCAACACAGCAGCAAGTCAAAACACCATTACAGTAGAACTATGTGCATGGCCAAGAGTCAAATGATGATGAGAATCCAATAGGAGATGAGAATCACTTTTTTACACCAGATGGTTTGCCTATTTATATCATGAAGGATGAGGAATATTCAGAAAGCCTAGCTGTATAGAAAGATAAGGATTTTATATTAGAAAATGAAGCAGTCCTAGAGGAAGAATCATATGAATATTAGAGGGGATATATGAATGCACTGACAGCGCAGCAAAGACAATATTCCATCAGGTGCATGGATGTACCAATCAATCCAATTCAAAAGCGAAAAGAAGCAACACCACCAAAGAATGTTTTTCCAAATGTTCAGAAAAAAGGAAAGAAGCCAGCAGATCCTACTTCCAGCAAAGTGCAATCAGCAAATGAGAAGTCAAATCAGCCAAGTGCAGCAAAGGAAAATTCTGAAAAGAAGGATGCTCCGGTCAAAGAGGTAGAGAAAACTATAGCCTTTAGCTTAGAGAATGAGATTGCTAAGTTAAAAGTGTCAATACCTTTGACTGAATTAATGAAGAATAGCAGTTATAAAAGTCAAGTGTCAAAGATTCTGAATGTAGATCCCGTGTCTGATATGGTTAATGTGGAAGATGACCAACTCAAGCTTAGTTTTGGTTCAGCATTAGAAGGTCAATCTAAGGATAGTGATGTAGCCCCTTTTTACATCAGCCTTAGATTGCATGATTTTGTCTTGCATAATGCCATGTTTTATTCAAGAGCATCTCACAACCTAATGCCAAAGGCAATTATGGACAAATTGGGTTTGGAAATCACTCGCAAGTATCATGATCTTTATTCCTTTGATTCCGGTAGGGTCAGATGTTTTGGTCTCATTAAGGATTTGGTTGTGACTTTAGATCAGATTCCAGCAAAGAATGTTCTCATGGATGTAGTTGTGGCCGACATTCCCCTTAGATTTGGCATGCTTTAATTTAGGTCGTGGGGTGCAAAACTCAAAGGGACATTGTAGTTAGATTTCTCCTATGCCACTATTCTCATGTTTGGTCAGTTGAGAAAGTTATAGAGGGAGAAAAAGATGAAGTATATGATCACGAGCAAGGAGAAACCTTTGAATCATCCAATTAATTATGTACATACATATTTAGAATCTTTTGTTCTTTATTCTGACAGTGGTTTTAATGATGTAAATAGTCAACTAGTTGAAGTCGAAGATATTCCAGAGATAACAGAAAATTTCAGAGCAGTACTTGATCAAGAGAGACAAAGGCTTGAAAGTACTGCTTAACAGTCAACATTCCACCAACAGTAGAAAATTGATGGACAATAGCCAGAGGTAGAAGAGCAGGTAGAATTCTAGCACTTGGAGGAAGAAGTCGGTTTGTGGAGTATGTATTTTGATGGAGCAGTAGGTAAGGATGGTGCAGGAATTGGTATTTGGATACGCAACCCTGTTTTCCTACCAAATAAAGTCCCGAGTAATGTAAGAGTTTGTTCATATAAATTGGCTTTTGATTGTTCCAATAACGAAGCCGAATATGAGGCACTGATTACATGCTTGAAAATCCTCAAGAAATTGAATGCAAAGAGAATTTCAGTTTATGGCGACTCCAAATTAGTAATCAAATAAGTCAAGGGTGAATACCAAGCCAAACATCCTTGAATGTGGGCTTACCATAATGCGGTTCTAGATATTTTGAGGTTGCTTCCAGATCATACTTTGACATGTGTCCCTCATACACAAAATGTTATTACAGATTCCCTTGCTATAGATGCAAGTAACTTAAAGATCCCAATGAATTCAAATAATAAGTTTGAAATTCATGTGAAGCAACACCCAGCTATCCCCGATGATCTAAGATATTGGCAGGTGTTTCAGGATGACAAAGAGATTGAAGATTTTATGCAAAATGAAGGCAAATATAAAGACACTTCTATAGATGGTGAGCAAGATGATGGTGAACCAGAAATAGAGGTAAATCAGATGGAAATCTTATAGTTGAAAGACAATATCATCCCTAAAGGCCTTATACCTTTAGAGGAATTATTTGATTAAGATGATGTGCCCTGGAAACCAAGCTTAGTGCCAACCGAGAAGGGAGTTGAAGATGTGAATATCAGAATAGCAGAAAATCCAAAGATGGTGAAGTTGTCAAAGGCATTACCTCCTCAGGTAAAAGCTAAATACATTAGTTTATTGTCTTCATTTTGTAATGTATTTGCAGGGGACTATACAGATTTTTAGGAGTACAACAAAAGTATAATTCAGCATATCATTCCAATTAAGTCAAATCAGAAGCCATTTTGCCAAAAGTTGAGAAGGATAAATCCGAAGTTGCTGCCATCAATAGAAAAAGAGGTGAATTGATTTTACAAGGTTGGTATAATTGTTTCGATAAGATTTTCAGATTGGATCTCCAATTTGGTACCCGTGCGGAAGAAGACAGGTGAGATTAGATTGTGCATAGATTTCAGAAATTTGAATAAAGTGTCATTGAAAGATAATTACCCATTGCCTAAAATGGACCACATACTCCAAAGAGTAGTTGGGGCATCTCATATGTCGTTGTTCGATGGGTATTCTGGCTACAATCAAATTTTGGTATTTTGGCTACAATCAATCGATTTTCCTCATAGTAAGAAAGAGATCCAAGCATTTAATGGTAAGATGAATTTCTTACGTCATTTTGTGCCTAATCTAGCAGAACACTTGAGGGAAATTACAAATATGTTGAAGCAGGATAGTGTGGTCAAGTGGACTGAAGAAGCCATGAAGTCTTTTAACCTGGTAAAGTTGGCTCTTTCTTCAGCTTCGATTTTAATCAGTCTGGATTATTCACAAGATTCCATATTATTTTCATTCACTTCTGAACATACTATGGCAGCAGTTCTAATGCAGAAAATAGATCAGCTTGAAAAGCAAATTGCCTTTTTCAGCAGGACAATAAGAGATGCAGCCTTAAAATATAACATTATTGAGAAGCAATCTCTTGCCTTGGTGAAAGCTTTGAAAGATTTCCAAGTATATATTCTGCACTCTCATATTCTTCCTTATGTCCCTAACGCAGTAGTCAAAGATGTTTTGCTACAAACAGATCAAGAAGGGAGGTGAGGCAAATGGATCGTAGCATTGCTAGCATATGACTTGGAGATAAAGCCCACAAAGCTAATCAAGGGGAAGGGTCTAGCAAGGTTGATGGTAGAGTCTAATTTACATGCATTGGACATAAACCTGATTGTAGCCATGTCTGAAGAAGATGAAGATAGTTCACTGATTCAGGTATTTGAAAATTTTCACCATTGTCCTTGGTATTCAGATATTGTATATGTGCTCCAACACCTTTCACCACCACCAGGGATGGCTAAAAATAAAGGTAGGACTCTGAAACTGAAGGCTGCTAGATTTTGTATTTTGAACAATGCACATTATTGGAAAGATCCCGGAGGCATCTTGCTGAATTGTTTGATTGAAGAGGAAGCAAAACAGGTCATGAGTGATTTTCATAAGGGAGACTGTGGAGGTCAATTATTTTGGAAGACGACGGCTAACAAAATTTTTAGAGCAGGGTACTATTGGCCTACCCTCTTTGCTGATGTTTAAAAAATTGTCACAAGCTGTCATGAATGCTATATTTTTCAGGGAAGGAGAAAGTTTCAGCCTCTTCCTCTCAAACCAGTCGAAGTTAGTGCTCTATTTCAACAATGGGGCCTATATTTTATTGGAGAGATTCATCCCACATCTTCAGCTCAGCACAAGTGGATCTTAACAACGACAGATTATTTCACAAAGTGGATTGAGGCGATCCCCACTCGGCATGCTACAGACTCACTAATAATTCAGTTTCCTGAAAATAATATTTTGTCATGTTTTTGCTGTCCCAACAAGCTAATTATAGATAACGCGGTAGCTTTCAAGTCCAAAAAGATGATTGACTTTTGTAGAAAATACAAAATTACCTTGTGATATTCTATTGCATATTATCTGCAAGGTAACAGATTGGCTGAATCTTCAAACAAATCATTGGTCAACATCATTAAAAAGCTATTGGAAACCAATAATAAGAGCTGGCATAAAAAAATTGGTTAATGCACTCTGGGTGGATAGAGTAAGTCAAAAGAAATCAATCGGCATGTCTCCTTTCGAGATTGTATATGGTATTGACACGATGTTCCCAACATCTCTCGTAGTCTCGGTTGTTAAACTTCTGCAAGAAGATAGCAACGAGGAAGATCATTTTCAGTGGAGAATAAGCCAAATGATCCATTTATAGCAGATGAGAGAGGAATTTTTTTAGAATACCTTGAGGTTGCAAGAGAGAATTAAGAAGATTTATGATCGGAAGGCAAAGGTGGACAAATTTGAGATTGAAGACATAATGCTAAAGTGGGATGCTAGAAATGAGGATAAAGGCAAGCACGGCAAGTTCGAGAACCTGTGGAAGGGACCATATAGAATTGCTACATATCGAAGTCAAAATGCTTTTCTACTCAAAGAAATGAACGGGGAAGATTGTCTAAGAGGGCCAGGCAATGGTCGGCTTCTGAAACAGTATTATCTTTGAGAAGTTTTCTTCTGTCACATTTTGTCATTGTACATACCATTTTATTTCTTTCATTGCAAAGTTTGTACTGTCATCATTCATTCAGTGTGTGGCCCGAAGTGAAGGCTATAAAGTTGAATGTTTGGCTTCAGTCTTTGGTTATTTAGTGTCAGTTGTTTCAGTCATAATTGAGTCAGTTTTGAGTCAAGAAATTTGTTTTAGTCCTCTGAAGTTATTGACTCCATGTTGCCCAATGGATGAAGGCACTTATCTTATTTTCCAGAGATCTATGGTTCTTGGCACCTCCCAAGAGCTACCATCCCCATTGGATCCAATGTTAGTGTCGGTATCTTCATTCCTCCATTAGTGATCAAATTTCTCTTTTTGCATGCATGTTAGGTGTCCCATCTGATCAGCTGCATTCCATTAGGTCACGGATCAACTGATGGTAGTGGTTCATTGTCAATTTCCCTAATGGAATTTACCTACTGGCCTGTTTTCACATGTTTAGGTCATTTACTGTCATTTTGTTTCATTTCATTTACAAAAGTTAGTTTTAGGGTTTTAGTCTCATTAGGTATAAGGTTTATCACCATGGTCATCCAAAACTCCATAAAAGGTTAGCAGGCACATGAGGAGGTTTTATAATTTTAGAGAATCATAAATTCACTAATGATATGCTCAATAAATGGTTTTTACCTCAAAACTCTGTTTTGAGGTGAAAAAAGGGTTTTTTATTTTATGTAATTTAAAGTGTTTTTTATATGTAATAAGTTCTAGTTGTTGCCCTTGCTCACCTTGCCAACTCCAACCACTGCAAACGAAAGCAAAAGCATCAAATGCATCAGTTCATCAAATGATAAAGAAAAGTCAAACTTCAAAGGAAAAACAGACTTTTAAAGAAAAAGAGACTATGACATTATAAAAGTGGGTTTGAAGCAAGGAAAAATCAAAAGCCATCCATATATAAAGTGAAAGGAGTGCTAGTTATCTATTTCATTGTGCAAGACATCCTTGAGGAGCTAAAATCACGATTTGGAGGCAAATTGAGCAAAAGGAGGTGAAAACCTTGTTTTCCTAGCAAATCTTCCTGGCGCTGCACATCAGAGGCAGTGCGTTATGCATCAGATTGGCACTGCGCACCAATGGATTTCTTCCAGTGTAAATTTACAAGGGTGCTGCGCATTAGGAGGGCACTGCGCATTGGGCCCAGTGCGCTGTGCATCAGTCCAAAAGTTGCCCAAACATTCCAAATCACTCAATAACCCTCAAAAATGTTTTGTTTCTCTTCTACAAGTAAGTCCTCATTGCATTTGAGCTGAATTTGATCTTCTGCATGTGTTCTTCATGATTTTTGCATTTTGAAAATCAAACCCTAGCTTGTCTTCATCATTTTCCATTTCATTGTACAACTTTCACTCCATAACCACAACCAACATCATTTTCCCCTTTTCTATCTTACATTGCCCTTAATCACTCCATTAATCCCATTTTCCATATCCCACTCCCCTAAGACAACTCATTCCCTTCATCAAACCCTAAATCCCTCACAAAACCCTAGTTTCCCAAAACCTATCCCTTCATTCCCCAACTCCATTTCCCATTAGTAAAATCTCTTCATACTCATCTCATTTGTCCTCTCTTATTACCATTTTCCACTATATTATCATCACATCACTTCCCTAAGACAAGCACTAAGCACCATGGCAAAAAACAGTGAGTCAAGCTATGAAGAAGAAACACTAAGTGACAGTTCAAGAGAAAGAAATGTACAGCCTAGGAGACCTCACAAGGGTGGAAAAATAATTAGAGAGGAACCTATTAGCATGACTAAACTCCTTGCTTAGCCCCTTGCTACCACTTGTTTCAGATATCAGTCTTGCTTTGAGTTTTGTGAGATGCTTGAGAGGGTTAAATACCATCATGAGTTAGCAAGGCAATTTGTCATAAACATGGAGAATAATGTCGTGCACCTTGCTGGGATCAATTTCACTCTTTCACCAGCTATTATTGCAGAAGCCACTAGAATGCCAGATGTAGGGGAAAAGTGGAACAAAAGGTAGAATATCAACAAACATCATTATGAACCATATATTAAGGCCAAATATCATGGTAAACTGAGCAGGGTGTTTCCTTTCAAGTTCTTGGAGAACCGGTATGTTCCACTTATGAAACTTATCATCAAATATTTCACATATGAGGGTAGGTTCTCCAGAATTTATTCCCACCATATCAGATTACTTATGCGCTTCACCAGGGTCAGAATGATGAGTATTCCATATTTCATATGCAAAAACATAGAGAGGATGATTGTGATTGTAAAAAGAAAACCATACCCACAACAGCTCAATAGTATTTATCAATTTTCTGTCATCAAAATTATTGTTTTGAATCAACTCACTCAGTTGGGAGTTCCATGGGAAACTTTCATTGCCCATGAAATCTTTAAGGGGCCTCAAATTTTTGCAGATCCTCAAGAGGAAGGTGAACCTTCTGGGCAACAAAAAGAGCCTGAAAACAAAACTGAAGAGGCTCATATTCCTGTGTTTGTAACTTATGAAAAAGGCACCAGGAGGCTTTTTGTAGTACGAGTACTATCTCCACCAAGGGTGGAAGGGGTCTCGTTTTCTTCATTGGATCACAGGAAAATGCTATCTTCACCTGGGTTGAAAACGCCTTTGCCTTCTTCTTCAATTGAATAGGTACAGGACAAAGACAAAGGAAAGCAACAAGTGCATGATGAAGGGCCTACTGAAAGGCAGGATAGAGATTTTGTTTTGGTTGAGGAATATGACACTGATTTGGGTTCTCAAAGCTCAAGACTCAAGGATGTGATCATCAAAGAGAAGGAGGATGAAATCCAAGCCTTATCACTTGACCTAGAGAGGGCTAAATGGATCATTAACTTCCTTGAGCAAGAGAACAAGCAACTAGAGGAAAAACAAGCAATTATGGAGCTACAAACAATTAGGGAAAACCGGCAAGTGGCAAAAAGAAGAAAAATCAAGATGACATCACTTGAGCAAGAAATTGATGCTGACCGAGAATCTTGGTTGGAAAGAGTGAATATCCACCTTGAGTTGCTTGATAAGGCTAACAAAGAGAAGAAAATGTTGCGCCACATGGCTTATCATTACTTAGCTCAGAATAAAATTTGCAAGACAAGGATAAATGGCCTAAGAACTAAGTTAAAGAGAGCCTTGAGAGCCAAAAAGGAATAAGACAAACTTAAAATTTTGGCTGAAGCTTCCTTGGCTCAGCAAAGTAATTAGTAAGCTTGCCTCTTGCCAAATTTGAAGAAATTTTTAGAAAATTTTGTCATTTCACAATTTTTAAATGCAAAACATATGATTTTTCAGCTGATACACAACGCCACCAACACTAGGCATTGAGTTGGATAAGAATTTTATAAAATGGCTTGCATTTTTGGTTTCCTCATGGAAAAATAATGAAACCCAGAAAGTTTTATGAAATTTGGAGGAGATCTAGGTCACCTAAAGGGCAAAAAACACCTAAATAATGCCCTCTCTGCCACTTTTTGGACCCACATGAACTAGTGCTGGGAGAAATGTTTTTTGAAGGGGCAAATGGACTACAAATCCAAAAATTCTAGTTGTCCTAGAACGTAGACAGGTAGAGATTTCCAACAAGCTATCTTGGGCCTAATTTAGTGAAGTGGAAGGCCTCCAAACACAGCCTTGAAGTGGCACTGCACATGAGGCTCAGGGCACTACGCATTACGCAAAATTTTGCCAATTTTGCTTAAAAGCTCAGAATTTCGCCTAGTTTGACTTCTTCTTCTCTCTTTGGTAAATTAATGATGTAATATGATGTAACTTGATGTAATATGATGCCAATAGGATTAAAAATGACATGAGGAGGTAGATACATTATTTAGAGTTGGTTTGAGGATGAATGAATCAGTTTCCATAGTTTTAGAGGCAAGTTGTTCCACTACCTATTTTCCAGTTCCTAATTTATGTCTTATTGAAATAGCTCTATGACTCATGGATTCGACCCCTGATGGCTAGCATAGGTGGTTTGATGCCTATATCTTGTAATTTATTAGTCATTTGTCAAGGTTGGACTCTTGTGGATGCATTGAGCACTATTGTAAATCACTTTTGAAGTTTGGTAAGAAAATGAACCAGGGTTTTGCAGCATTTTGTGGGATTCTTGTGGTAATGTGTATTAGCATTGTTTTCTCCTCTGTTATTTAGTTTCTCTTATGTGTATATGTGCCATCATCTATCTTTTTCTACCTAACTAAATGAATCAAGATTAATAGGTGGAATCCATTGATGTTCAGGGCTCTGCCTTGGGGTTTCATTTCGTTTGAAATGTTTTCTGCTGTGTGAAGAGGACTCATGAACCTTTCATTCCCTCACTAACTCCTCACCAGTATTTAGACTCACCATCACATTCATTTCAAAGTTCTAAAACAATTTCCTACCTCGCCCCACAGAAACCTCTGCAAATCTGAGTTGATTTCCCGGACCCAAAGTTGCCTTCCTCATCTAATCCAGAAACCAACCATTAAAATCAATCAAAAGCCTCTGAGCATATACCTAGCCTAAAATTAGTATTCATATCAGTCATCTCAAGCCTTACTTGCCATATTTTCTTTGAGATTGACAAGGAGAGAGCCCTCTCCCAACCCGGTAGGGCTAGCTACCAGGTTAAGTGTGGTTTGATGTTACCCTATACCTGCCTTTCTCAGCCTGAGGTAGATTTAGGCCCTAACAAAAGGTATGATTATACTTAATGATTCTAATTGTCAAGATTGGAAATAAAGGATGAAGATAAGTTTCCTTGAATATGATGTTTTGAATTTAGTATGTAATGGTTATACTAAATTTCCACCACCAGGAGAAGAAATCCAAAAGAATAGTCAGCCATTAAATGCAATATTTTGTAACATAACTGATTCAATATTAAAGAATATCATGCACTATGAAATTGAAAAGGAGGTATGGGATAACATGGAGGGCATCTATGAAGGAGAAGGGGAACTAGTGAAGAAGGAAGGAAATTGTTGTCTATTAAAGGATGAGAGTGACCATGAAATATCATATGGAGTTACTGACTCCAAAGAAGATAGGTTAAAAGAAGTACTTAATCTTAGAAGAAAACTTTATTTTTCCTTGACAAGGATTAACAGTTTTGAGAATAAGTTGCATGCATATAAAAATAGTGATCATGATAGATTGATAAGCACTGCAGCAAAATATGAACAATTTAACGAAAGAATACAATATTATGGAGGAATTGAAGCTGAGATCATTTCCCTAAGATTAGATCTTGAAAATAAAACAAATGACATGAGGAGACACTTCAAGTATTTGAAGAACAAGATAATGGGCTTAAGGAGGAGATTATCGAATTAAGAATGCAAGTAGAAGAAGACACTGGAAAGGTTATAGCAAGAGGATTAAAAAATGAAGAGAAATTATATGTGCTAATAAAGAAGAAACTAGGAAGAAATAAGAGGTATAATTCCTCTTTTTCAGATTCAGAGTAAAAGAAGATGGTCCCCATTGTATTCTAGTCTACTTAATGTGTTCTTCTAACATAGACTACAAAAGTAAATGAGAAGTATATAACCTCATGAAAAACAGGTGATGATTATTAGGTCCATGGGATGAATGGTGTATGATCTCAGGGAGAGCTATGCATGCGTATTTGGATCATGGTTTCATGTGTTGTTATTCATTTTATACTGATGTTGCATTGGTGAAGAGAATGTGAACAGGAACATGCATGACATGTTCAGGGGAACTTGTGCTTATAAAAATCAATAGTTTATATTTTGTATTCAGTTCTAATGAAATACAGTCATGTGTATAAGCGGTTTTTGATCTAGACAATTGTGTATGCTTCTTTGTGATGGAAAAGAAGTGGCACAAATTCAAGGGGAGCCTCCCTAGTGAAAATGTAAAGTTGGGTTACACTTTTGGCCCTTTTTTGAGAAGAAAAGATCATTTTTAGAAGTTTTTTCAACTTTCGGAAAGATAAAGTAATTTTTTTGTTTATAATTTCATTTTACAATAGAATGAAAACTTGTCAAAAAATTTATTAGCTTTATATTGCTTATTTTTTAGAATTTTTTTTATTCATATTTGATATGTCAACTTAGCAATTGTTTGACTCTGTTTTCCTTAAGAATCAAGGGATTCATAAAAATTCATGTTTTTTGGCCCCAGTGTATTCTTTGTTAACCTTGCATTTTTGAAAACAAAAATGTATTGTAATAATCTAGACAGACTCTACTTTAGTGTGGTTATACTTACAAAACCAACATATGCAAATCATTTCCATATTTTTCATGTTGATTTTGGAAGATACATAATTTTGATTTCACTGAATTGTAATGACCTTCATAAAGATTTTTGCACACATTTTACTAGATATTTTTTTTAAATTAGCAAATATATATGAAATTCCATAAAATTTATATCTACTCAAAATCAATTCAGTTCTCGAAATGCTGGTATTAATTCTGAAAGTAAATTTATTATATTTGATGGATTTTAACCATTGCAAAATTGGAGAAAGGTGAACAGAGCTGACTTGTTGTAGAGTTGCAGGTTTTCGGTCGAAAAAAAATAATCTTTTCGATTAATTTTTGTTTCCACGAACATATACTAAATTTAATGGAAAAAAACATTTTCAGCCAAAAATCTAAATTAGTTCAGCCGAAAAACCTATCCATATATTTTGCCGACCACGAAATTGAAACGATATCATCCTCTGATGTAACCGTTTCAGCCAAACACTATAAATAAACTCGAACAAAACGTTATTTTCGCAATCACAGTCCTTATGTGTAGCTTTTGAATACCAAAATTTTTTGAATCTAATTTTTGGACAGTTCTTTTTTTTGTCTAGATTTTGAAAATAAGTTTTTGGGTTTGATTTTGAAAGTAAGTTTTTTGGGTTGGATTTTGAGAGTTTTTTGGGTTGGATTTTGAAGGTTATTTTTTTGGGCTTGATTTTGAAAGTGAATTTTTTGGGCTTGATTTTAAAAATATATCTAGATTGAATTATCATGGGGAACCAGAGAAATTTCAAGAGAAAATATGATTGAATTAGCGAGATTGAGGATTGTAGAGAATACTCGAGAAACTATTACAAAAGAAAGAAGGAAGAACACTTAAATGTTGAAAGGGAAAATCATTCTCAACAATAAGTTGAACCAGTTATGTAAATGTGGACATTATAAATGATATTTAAAATTTAATAGCGTATTGTGCAATTTATATTTTACTTGATGAACTAGTTTGAAAAATATTTTGTAATGTAAATAGAGAGAGATTTTCCTCATAACATTCATGATGAGATTAGAAATGTTGAAAGACAAAGTAAAGAAGAAAATCAACCAATGATTGATAATATTGTTGAAGATGTTGAAAGAGATTCAAGTGAAGAAGAAGTTGAGCCACCCTTAGGTATGTATATATGTCATGTATTATGATATTATACACATTTATTAGTTTCAATTTCATGAAATTTAATTTTTAATTTAATTTTTTAATGTATAAAATTATCATATGTACATATGAAATCAATATCAGTGATGAGATGTTAGAAAATGTTGACACTGACACATATGGAGATAAAAAAGTTGACCATGTTATACGATATTGTGTTAAGCTCATTATTGATAAGTTCTTCAAAGATGAAAATGTGATAGTTCAAGCTCAAATTTTGATAGGTATCTTAACATCGAAGAAATTAACAGAAGCTACAACACTATTGGGCATTTGATAATCAACAAAAAATAAAAAGGTGAAGGAAAATGTGATTCAAAATATAAATAGTGCTCTAAACTCAATTGGAAGAACTATAAAGAAAAGTGACCTAGATGCACGTAGAGTAATATGAATAGTAGTGGTTTCATCAAGCACTAAATAAAATCATTTGGTAAAATCTATGGAAAATGCATTAAGGACCTCAAAAAAAGCATTGTTCAAGCATAGGAAATTTCAATTGCAAATAGATGCAAGTGATGAGCTTGCTTGTTGGACAATTATTTGTAGGCACCTGTTGAAGCCCTGAAAATCGGGTCTACAACAAGGGGGATACCCACCCAGTCCGGACCTTGGTTGGCAGCTCCTTTTCTGTTTGGTATAGCGAGTCCGACTGAGGATATGGGACCAGTTTCCCAATTCAAGTGTGTGTGTGTAGAATTTGATATTTCTGATTTAACAGTTCCTAATTAAGATGCTCTAATTCTAACTTTAATCTAATGACATGCTATTGTATTCTAATAAACAGAAATATCTAAGTCTATACTAACTTGGGGTGTAATCTTTATGTTATGCGATCTAAAATGATTTCGAATAACAATCGGTAATAAAGATTATTCAATTGTTACAAGAAAAGAATTCAATATGGATGAACCACTTCGCATAAAATGTTAGACGAAACAGTTGCGAAAAACATATCACACAATAAGCTATTCATACATTAAGCATAAATAAATAGCTATCACCGTACAAAAGTGCCAAATGATAACTCAAGCATTCACGCATTAATATATAAACAGCTGAACTTGAATATCACTTTAACGCAGGAAAATAGAAGTAGTTAAGAGATAGAAGTACCATTTATAACTAGTTCTACTCCTGAGCTTCAAGCGTTAACGATTTATCTCTTCTTAATCCAACATCCACTAAGAGTATAGAAGTGCAACATCAGTACTAGATATCAAATGCAAAAATCAATAAATCCAGTTCCATTCATTCATCAAAACCTCCTCGGAGGGTGAAAAAGTGCATATTATGAGGACAAGTTTTTGATAAATTTCTAGACCCTTCTCTAAATGCATGAGAAGGGTTTAAATACTACTAAATACATCTAAAAATAACTTATTTACAAAATTATAGGATACGGTTTAAATGACTGTCCTTTCTCTAGGCAAAGATAAAGCGAAACTATTTCTAAAATTAAATCTAACATCTAACTATTTATGTATTTTCTCCTTAGAATCGCAAGCATTCAGCATTTGCTTGAGAAGAGTCGGTTGACCGACTTCAGCCTTTAACTGTGCTGCAAAAATGAAATCAGCAAGAGCTGGCGCCATCTTTTCAGTAGAATTGATGATGCTTTTGAGAGTCACATATTGGATGTGTGGTTTCATTAAATACTTTGAGGATATTTCTGACCATTACCGCTGATTTTCGAATTCAAGTTTTACCTTTTATCTTTAACATACTCTTTTCAAATTTCTGGAGCATACAGGTAGCTGAGCAATTAGAAGTTTTCCATTTCAAGAAGTTTTACCCAGCGATGCATGATTAGTGCTAGGCGCTAATCACGCATCGGAAACTGCCTCCGTTTCTTGATCCGGGTTTCCTTGGTGCGATTTTTGCCTCTTGTGTGCTTTCTTTTACCAGATGTAAAGTTGAAATCTTATGAAAATAATGATTCCGAGAGCTCTTGACCCTAATTCCTAAATTGTCTGTTCTTAATGTCAGCGTTGTCCAGTACCCATTTAACCATATCTGTGCACGGGAGAATTTTGGGCCTTGCCACTATCCAGTGCAAGAACGAATAGGCTATCTGCAGCTGATGCCTCAGAATAATTCTGTGAACCCACAGTAGCCGTAAAATCTGTTACCTTAGGATTCTCTTCCTCAAGTAGATTATACATGCCTTCCCAAGTGGTAATAACCGCGTCTCTGTTGCAGGCGTGTCTGTGTACAAGGGCGCCATTTCTTTGTCTTCAAACATCTGAGCCTTGCCTTTCTTCTCCATAGTATCATGTATACTGCTTTGTACAACCTTTTGTTCTTCGTTCCTGCAGTTTACAAGTGACTCAATGAGAGTAATGATAAGAAACAGTGATGGGAAAGCTTTAAATGCCGAAGACATGCAAAAGTACACCACCTTACGTGAACTGGCTCTTCGATAAACACAAAATCATATTTCCTTAACAACTCGCAACTACTTCATTAATTAGCATTAAAGCACGTAACTAGTTCTCGTTTTTTTATGGTAAAAGCGTTTTCTTGAATAATGAGCCAGAAAAATCTGGGATGGAGTGATTTTGCGATTTGCTTTGCAATATCGCAGATCACTGTATCGCATTATCACAAGATTGTTGTATCACATTATCACAAGATCGTTGTATCGCATTATCACAATGTCATTTTGTTATTCTTTCGTAAGATTGCGTTGTCACTCTATCGTGATATCGCAATATCGCAATATCGCATGATCGCAATATGTACATATTTTGTGTTTAAGCAGTTTCTTGCGAGGTGCGATTTTGCGATATGCGCTATCGCATATTAGTGTTTTTTGTGGTTTTTTAGCGTAAGTGTGCTTTTAAGGCATGTGATCGATGTTTGTTTATTCTTATGCAATTTCATATCGCAATCTCGCGATCTTAGATTTTGGGTAGTAAGGAGGCGTCCTATTGTTCTTCTTGAGATGCGATATTTCTTAAGGAATGATTTTGTCTTTCCTCATCATGAAACTTAAGCTTTTTAGATTTTTCAAAGGTATTTTCCTAAGTTTATGATGGTAAGTTTTATTAAAAAAGGAAATACAAGCACTAATTCATTTTTTAAATTTTTTGACTAAAGGTCGCCACTTATTTAGTATTAGTAATAACACTAAATAATAAGGGGGGTTGTTGGTGGCCACAACAATTGGCAATTCACTTGGAAGAACCAGTTATCTTTGTCTTTCTTTTGAATTTTCTAAATTTCCAAAACAGAAAATTTTCCAGAAAGTTAAACTTTATTATAGAAAGATAAAGTACATTATGCTTTAACCTGTCAATGATATTTTGTTTCAACTATTTTCAATTTTGATTATTTGCTTCCTCAAGCTAGTCCTTGTATTTACATCAGTCATTACTTGGTTTGTAAAGATAAAACAAAGTCTTCTTTGTAAACCAGTTTTAAATATGCTCATTTGTCGTAGGTAGAGCCTCTGTTGCAAATAGGCGTTCATAGTCTCGACAAGATTACCTGTTACCCAGCAATGATCCTGTATCCTACTTAAAGAAACCTACAATTCCCAAAGAAGAATCCACATCCACACTTATTTCTTTGATTTTCTTTTACTCTTAAAGAACAATGTCTTGGTTTGATAGCCAATTTATGACACAGTCATTTACTTGATTTATAACTTCGCTGAACAAGCTAGCTCGTGATGAGAACACTTGCCTTATGATTGCAACAATCTTGAGTCATTGCCCTGTTGTAGTATGCAGTATTGGCAAAGTCAGCAAGTTATAATATCTGTGATTATGATAAGCCGGCTCTTGATGAGACCTATCACTCTTTAAGATAAAGTGTATCCTTGGATTGTTCCTCTGAAAGTTGTGATTTCCTTAGTAGGGAGGAAGTCATTGTTTCCTTAAGATAGCTCTGGACGACAATCGTAGAGTTTTCGGAAAGAGCTGTTCTACAGAGAATCTTTATTTTGTTATTAATACCTTTCATTGCACTGAGATAAAACAATTTCTCATTAAAGGTTGTTTTCATCAAATTTTATGAAGTTGAAACTAGTATAATATCTAGGCTAGAGTTTTTAACTGTATCTTTCAATAATAAAGATCAATTTTCTAAAAGGTTTTCTATTTATACAAGTGAAAAATCAAAATCTGAAAGAGAATTGGTATCTTTTTTGTAAATACCTAATGTAACCATTCACAACTGGTTTTATGAAAATAAAAATCTAATCTACAAAATAGAAGAATGATCTTCTAAGGAAAATATTTCTTGAGAATTTGATCGTTAACAGGTAAAGAATCTCTCTTTCTTGTTAAGTCCTGCAACATGAAGGTGGACGGACCTATGACTTCTATGATTTGGAAAGGGCCAAGCCACATTCTTTGAAATTTTGTATGTTTCCCTTTTTCCTCGTGGGCCTTGTCCCATTTTAAAACTAGATCTCCTATCTAAAAATCTTTTCTGGTCATCATGTTTGAATCAAAAGAGAATTTCACTAATGCTTGGTGATGAGCGTGAGTTCTTTTGGCCTGTTCTCATTATTCTTCTAACTTATTTATTTCCATTTGCCTTAGCTGTAAGGAGGAAGTTGGTAATTCATCAATATATTGAACTAAAGACAAAGAGGGGATTGCTAAATGAGTCGGAAGAACCACTTATTTTCCATAAACTAAATTGAATGGAGAAGTGTCGATGGAGGCTTTTTGCGTTATTTGATCTGCCCATAAAGCATATATTAAAGATTTATGCCAATTTTTATGATTTTGGTCAATTGTTTGTTTGATAATCCTAATTAGGTTTTTATTTGTAGATTCATCTAACCCATTTCCCTATGGGTAATAATTCGCAGAATATTTAAGTTTGAAACCTCTTTTGAGTGCAAATTCAGTCATTGCATTTCCAGAAAAGTATGATGCATTATCAAACATTAAAGCAGAAGGCAACCCAAACCTGGTGATTATAAATTGATCTATGAACTCAATGATATGTTCAGCATTAGCCATCTTGAGTGGAACTACTTCTACCCATTTAGTAAATTAATCTGTTTCTATAAGGATATATCTATGTTGCGTAGAAGAGTGAGGAACGATCTCACCTATTATGTCCAATCCCCACTGATCAAAAGGTTGCTCAATGTTGACTGGTTGTAGTGGCAAGGGTGGTTTCTTTTGTCTTCCGATGGTGGTTTGGCAGATTTCACATTTCCTCACGTAGTTGTGTGAGTCCTTGAATATTGTGGGCCAGTGATAACCTGCGGGTAAGATTTTATGTGCAGTAACATTTCCAGCATAGTGTCCACTTGTTGGCCCATCGTGGAGTTCCTGAAAAACTTTTTTAGCTTCAGATTCCTCAAGACATCTAAGGAGAACAGAATCATAATTTATTCTAAAAAGAATGTCATTCAGGAGTTGATATTGTTTGGCTTTCAACCTTAGAGCTCTTTTCTTGGTATGATCAAGGTGTGAAGGAGCATATCCATTCTTTAGATAATAAATGATATCGCCATATAATGACTCATTATCATTTAGGCCTACCTCATACATTTGTACATTTGCTGATGGAATTTCAGATAGAAACGATGCTCCCGCCAACATTTTGCAAAAGCCTTGACCTTTTACAATACTTGTTGGTTTGATTTCTACATCATATTCCTATAAGGCAGTAACCAAATTGGCTCTTTTCTCACC
>APFE031051594.1:8914-19582 GCA_000404065.3 Pinus taeda | reverse complement strand
GTACCAAATTTTCACCTAGTTAGTGGCTGCAAAATTTAGTGTCACCCCCAAATTTAGTTAGGCCCCAAATTTAGCCAATGGGCTTAGTTGACCGAAAATTTGAGTGGCCATAACTTTCACGATTAAGGTTTTGTTTGCATCGTTGGAACGATGAGCTCTTTGATCTGACCTTTGTTTCATGAAAATACAATAAATTTTATTTTTGAGCTTTTCTTTAGTCCTCTTTGATCTCTAAGGGTTTCTGGAGCCACCTGGATCATGGTGCTATACAATCGAAGCTCCCTCTCTCTAAGAGATGGATTCTAAACCATTCCAAGACTTTCTTTGAAATAGGAAAACTTCATCTGGGACAGTGGCTTTGTCAAAACAATAGCAACCTACCCATTAGTAGGGATGTATTCAAGCTTCATAGCTCCTCTCTTGACAATATTCTAGATGTAATGATACTTGATATCAATGTACTTCGACTTGTCAAGAATAGCTGGATTATGAGAAATATTTAGACAACTTTTGTGTCACAATATACAACAATTGATTCCAGGACTTGATCAAACAAAATGGAAAAGAACTTTCGAAGCCAAACTTCTTCACAATAGACTAAAAAAGAAACTATATACTTAGCTTTACTTGTACCAAAAGCAACATAAGTTTGCTTCTTACTTGTCCATGATATCATAGCAAAACCAAGACTAAATTAGAAATCATACATGCTCTTTCTATCTTAAGTGAATCTAACCCAATTAGCATATGTAAAACCATGCCTTTGTCATTCTCCATTAGAAACATATCTCAAACCATAATCAATGGTGGCACATAGATATCTCAATATATGTTTCATTGCAACCCAATGCACATGGCAGTGCTCAACCAATAATTGGCTCAATGTGTTCACATCATAACATATATCAAGTCTAGTGTTAACCAGATAGTTCAAAGATATAATCAATTTATAATACGTATAGGGATCAACCAAATCAGAATCATAGTCTTGCAACTTCATCAAATTTGTCAATATGGGAGTGTCCATGGATTTGAAATCCATAATGCCAAATTTCTGAAGGATCTTAATCATGTACTTTCCTTACCCAATAAATATTTCACCAGGATTTTGTGATATTTCCAATCCCAAATAGTAATGCATAATACCAAGATATTTCATCTCAAATTCAGAAATCAGCTCCCTCTTACACTGTATAATGAGATTCTCAGTCCCTGCCAGAAGTAGATCATCGAAAAACACTAGAAAAATCAAGGGCTCAACTTCAACAACTTTGAAGTAAATATTTGGATCAACAATGTTCTTTGTGAAACAAAGACTTAACAAATAGCCATCAATTCAAGAGTAACATGCATGAGGATCTTGCTTAAGCCCATACAAGGCTTTCTTCATTTTACAAACATGTGTCTCTCTATTATGAATCTCAAAAGCCTTGAGTTTGTTCAGTATATACTTCTTCTTTAATGAATCCATTAAGAAAATAAGTTTTATTTGATGTAGTTTCCAACCCATAATAGAAGCAAGGGCAATAATAAACCTAATAGAAGAGTATGTGGCAACAAGAGAAAATTTTTATTCTTAATATTTTCCCTCTTTTTGGGAGAATCCACGAGCCCAAAATCTTGCTTTGTACTTCGCAATGCTTTCATCAGCTACATGCTTGATTTTATAGATCCATTTGGAAGGCACAAAAATTTTTCCTTCAGGTCTTAGCACAATTTCCCATATATCATTCTTCAATATTGACTTATACTCTTCAATCATGGCATCTCTCCAAACTTGATGTCCAACTTCCTCTTCATAGGTGGATGGCTTAGATTCAATGATATTACACGTTAATGTTGCATAACCTAAATGCTTCTTTGGCCTCTTTCTTTCTCTAAAGGTGCCATGAGGTGTTGCATGCCCTTCTGCTTCTTTTCAAGTTCTTTCAAGCCAATATAGTCTTTTTCTGGTCTCAGGTACAATCTCTTAGTGAATCAAAAAATTCATGTGGTTCATCTGACCCTAGTTCCATAGGTTCAATCTCTTTGGGTTTTGATTCCTCATTCTTAGAAGCCACCCACATCTCATCATCAAAATCAAAGTGTGATTTTTCGGACTTCTAGAAAGAAACATCTTGATAAAAATGACATCCCTGCTAGTTTCAATTGATCGTTGTTCTAGTATATTGATTCTGAAAGATTTTTGAATTGTCACTGTAGCCAACAAAATTTCGCTTCCTAGGAGGCTCCAACTTTGTTCTTTTCTTCTTGGGCACATGAATATAAATAGGACAACCAAAAACTCTTAAATGTTCAACATTAGGCTTCTCACTTATAAATACTTCAAGAGTCTTATATTTCAAGATTCGGTGTGGACATCTATTTTGAACATAAGCAACTGCCTTTGAAGCTTCTCCCCATATAAATATAAACAACTTTTGATCATGAAGCAGGGATTTGGAAACTTCCATAATAATTATGTTTTTCTGTTTAGAAATACCATTTTGTTGAGGATTGTAAGGAACTATAATCTCCCTCTTAATTCCAACATCCTTGCAGGAATCAATAAGATCCTTTGTTACATATTCTCCTCCATTATCAGATCTTAAAGTCTTGATCCTTCTTCCTGTAGCATTTTCAACCTATACCTTGAATTCCTAAAACTTTTCAAAAACTTCATCCTTGGACTTTAATAAATACATTCATGTTTGACTAGAGTAATCATAAATGAAAGTGACATAGTACAAATAACCACCCAAGGATTTGTTAGTCATAGGTCCACAAACATCAAAATGTATGAGGTCCAATATTCCTTTGGACTTACTATCACTGCTAGTAAATTGTGCTTTGACATTTTCCCCAAGAACACATCCTTTGCAAACTACATCTTGTTCAATCTTGATTTTAGGTACACCTTTAACAAAATCCTTCATTCTAATCAAATATTTGTAATGAACATGAGCGTACCTTCAATGCCCTAGTTCAAAAATATTAGATTTCTTGTGTATCAAGGCTTGAATTGAGCGTCCAAGGAGATGATATAGGCCTCCTATTCGTACACCGATGACCTTGGTAGATTCAAAGAATGAGTCTTTTTTCCATGCTAGAACTTGACCGTCAAGGAAGGCAATTCTATATCCTTTGTCTTCAAGAGATGAAATGGATAACAAATTCTTCTTCAAACCAAGAACATATAAAATATTGTTAATAGAGATATTATCTCCTGATTCCAATTTGAAGGATGATGAACCAATACCTTTGAATTCATACTTGCCATTGTCTCCAAGATCCACCCTTTGAGATATATTATTTTCAACTAATTCGAAGAGACTATCACGACTTCCAGACATGTGTCTAAGGGAACCATTGTCCACCAACCAAATTTCACCATGGTCTTCAATAGAAGCTACGAAAGTAGAATAAAAGGAATATTCATCATCATCGATATATTTATTCCTAGGCCTCCATTGTATGAAGGTTCATTAAGATTAGCTACATAATACTGTTGTTTCCCTTTCCTTTTACGATCATCATTCTTTTGAGACACCCATTTTGATAGTGACCATATGCTTGGAAACGAAAACATTACAAATTTGACACATCCCTTCTTTATTGAGAGGAAGGAGGAGCTCTTCTTTGTGGAGCAGGTCCTTTTCCTGGAGGAGGCCTTGGAGAAAGTCTTCTTCCTGTACTTCTTTGAAATATTCTAAAATTTCTTCTTCCCTTGCTATTCTTAGAGTGGGCTACAAAAGCTTGAGAATCTTCACTTGCATTTGGAATCTTGCCTTTAGACATGAGCCTAGGTTCTCCTTGAGTTCAAGCAACCCATAATTTATTAAAGCTAGGAGTAGTTTCTCTGCCACTAATCCTTGATGCAAAATAATTCCAAGTGCTAGGCAGACCATTGAGTGCTACAACTACTAGTTCTTTATCGGGTATGACTTCATCAATCACTTTTAATTGATCTCTTAATTGAGATATTATTATGAAGTATGATGCCATTGTATCATTATTTATCATCCTAACATCACGAAGATGATTCCTTAGACTTATAGATTGTCTAATTTTTTTGATGGTATATAATCCAATGATAGTGTCATACATTTGCTTGGAAGATTCATGATCAACAATATGAGGAATTAGATGTTCTCTAATAGGTTCCACAATGATGCTCATAGCCAATATGTCATTTTATTTGAAGTTGTCTTTTACTTCTTGATCATTTGGTTCAATAAATTTTCCTTTCACAATATCCAAGACCTTATTCCTTGCAAGAACAAGGTCAATTCTAGTCTTCCATGCTCTGAAATTTGTAGTTACTTCAAGTTTATTTCTTGTCTTCATGAAGGAATTCGTGATGAATATGATTAAACAAGACAAAAGATGTAGGATAGGTTCTCTTCAAAGTGATCTTAATGCTCTTCTCCTTCATCAAATCTTTGATACCATGCTGATTTTCTAGTAATAGACAAGACTAGAACATTTTTCAAACCCATAACAATTTCTAATGATACAATTTTGGCTTCTTTAAAGCATTCCAATCATTAAGAAGTTACACTTGAAAATTTCAGCCATTAACTTTAATAGAGCAATAGAGATCACAGTGAGAACAATGAAACAAGAGACACTAAAATTTCTTGGGACAAAATCCCACAAGGGGGAAAGCTTGGTAATCTTTCCTTATGAGAGAGAGAGTTCAATTCATTAAATTGTACATCAAAATATTCCAGTCAAAAGTTAACCATTGACCACAATAATTTCCAAGTCATATAGAGTCAAAGGAGAGATAAAGTCTGCAATCTACTTACAAGTCAATTTCTGGTCAAAGGGCCTAATTTCAACTTGTAGTAGCTTAGTCAAAGGGTTGAAATTCAGTCTAATTGTTAAACACACACTTGGATTGGTCAATATATGAAAGATAAACGTGACATGCCATTAATATTTAGATGATATACATTTATAATACATTCTTGTGACCCTTGGTATTCATATACTAAGTGGTCTCTTGGACTCCAGTGATTGTTCACATTCCATACCAACCCTTAGAGGATTAGGTGTCCACCATTCCCCCCTTTAATCCAAAGGGTTATATGTGAGTCCAAGAGAGAGTTGTAATACATAAGTACAATAATGCATGACAATAATGAGTTGAATGTGCTCTTTGAGATGATGGCATACAGGGGAGAACTACCGATCTCAACCAGTGGTGGTGTAAGGATGACTACCAACACTAGAATTCTTAGTGCAGTTCTTAGAACTCTTCCAAATATGGCAAGAAGCTGAATATTCTTCTAGAGGAAGTGCTCCCATTTTTTTTTGAAAATGGAGACCATTGGGGTATCAACCTGAAACTATTAGTGCTATCTCCAAAACTCTTCCAAATCTGGAAAGAAGTTGAGGAAGTGTCCCTAATGATTTGAAGAGGGAGTCCTTCAACCTATAAAAATGGAGGTCCGCAATCTGTGATGGTTTAAGGAAGGCTACCAACCAAAGGCATGCTTAGGGGCTTCTGTGTCTCTAGCTACAACTCTGAATCTTGACATGGATGTTTCTAGTTGTAGGCTCAGGCAACATGTTCAAGTTGTGGCTTAGGCTCACTTGATGTGGATTTGAAGCTTATATATGACCAACAATTCCCCCCATGCTAGATACAAAGTGAGAAGATGAAGAGGCCTCAATTGCAAGACTTTTCAATACTCTAGAACAAATTATGTGATATGAGCGGAAAATATTCTTGTCTATTGAAGCCCATTGCCAAGAAACAATTCATCTAAGGTGAATATTTGCTCTTGCAGGAGGCTTGTTTTTGAAACATTTTTTTGAAGAATGAGAATGCTGACCACAATTCTTGCACGGGTGAAGATCAAAACAATGATCTTTCACATGGCAAACTCTCTCACAATGTTGGCATTTGACAATATATTGTTGTGGAGTAGGAGTACGTGAACATGAGTTGTCTTTAAGAAATCGAACACTTTGAAATTAGATTGGATTGGAATAGTTCAGAATATGAAAGGACACATCCTTTTCATATCCAAGATTGATTATGTGCTTGTTGTTGACAAGCTCTTTCCAAGGTCTGATGATGGAATTGGGAAGTGCAGGCTGAATTTGCACACTTGCATGCAAATTTTCCCCTCAAATGACTTGGTTAGATTCTGATCACTGATGGGAGTCTGTCTCAATCTGAAAGAGAGGATTTTTTTGAACAAGATGTATTTTTTGCTTTAACTCATCTTGTTGTAGCTGTGATTCAAGTTGCAAGAAATCAATCTTCTCTTGTGCTTTGTGCAAACAAGTTCTAATATCAGACATAGTTTCCTTCTTGATTTTAACTATGCCATTAACAAAAGATTGTATCAAAGTTTTCAAGAACTCTAATACTTCATAAAATTTGGCCATTTTCTTATCACAACTATGAACTAATGAGGAAGAAGCAACACTCACTCAAAATTCAATGTCATTGCAATATTCTTTGTAAATGTGCACCAAACAACTAGTGTGCAATAACTCTATTCAATGTACATACCAGAACTTCAATGCACAAACTTAATGCCCTAATCAACAAGAAACAATCACTGTAATGCATTCACAATCCACTACATATGCACAATAGTTCACACATGACCAAAATATAGAATTAAATAGAGCAACCAACATTACTCACTGCAGATATAACCAACATATAGCTCACGCTCTCCAACATACAATATAACCCAACGGAGTCAACAAAATCAACTCAGTGTTAAAGGCAAGGTAATAGGAATGTGAATTCATTGTTCCAACATTAAATACATAGTTTATAACCATCACAATTTTTTTTGTATTCCCTTACAACTGTACTTATGAATAGTGGTAGGAGAGCTAAAGGTGACACTTCATTTCAAAGCTTATAACTCAATGCTACACATATATAAGCATCAACCATTGCATATAAAATTCAATACACTCTGTATATTATATGGCCATCACCAATGATACATGGTGTTAAAAAATGTATAATAGGACATTAACATATACCATTTAATTTATGCGGCAATCAATATAACATACTAAGGGATTTAACACCATTCATCGCACCATACGCTATCATATGCCACAGTTCGCTGTTTTTGAGTCCAACAACCATATACACACCCATCTTTAAAAAAGTTTAACGCACAACATAGAATTAAGTGACACCTCCAAACTCACACTCAACATTCAATACATTGCTCAATATTCAACACAACACTTAACTCACCCTATAACCAATACATACCATCTAATACCATCGTATAATTTTGCGTACATGGATAATTGCAAATAGGTATTGGTGTTTTCAGACCATTCAACACAAATATGAACCAAGTTTCATGTAAATATGAATTAAATTAGCACATAATTTACTGCTCAACGTGCAAACCTCCACAAAGCCCAAAGAACATACCAATCAACGAACTCAATGCTCAACAAACCAACACACAGAGAAATCAACCACATGTTGGCTATCACTGTTTCAACGCTCCATTTCAATGCTAATACAACTCCAACACACTTTTAAACTTTAATCTCTTGAAAATAGATGCAAGTAGAGGAATAAACATATACTTGTTCTCTTATTTCCAATATGAGTGCCCAAGTCAAGGATACGGCCAGGCTTCTGAATATAGCCAGGGAATTGGAATGAAAAATAGACATTGTCCACTGCAATGGTAGTATGGTGCCTCCAACACTTGGGTCACACTTTCACTGCACGTGTTTTATAAAATTTCTATCCCAATCTTTCAGAAGCGAACACTTCTCTCTGAGCTAATCCACCAAGATTTATTTTTGGTCGTATTTTAGATGATACGAGAGCTCGAAGAGATACAAGTCATAAATGTTGAAAAAAACATAAATAAAAATGTTAAGATGATAACCAAAAGCACAATTTATTTCAACACTGTGGAAGGTGCTAACAAGGGTTTGGATTTAATTTCTAGAGGAAGCCATAGAATATGAAAATACCAAAACATATATAGACAAGATTCAACGAATAAGAGTGTTCTCCAAACAACGCAGAACCAATGAGCAGAAGGATACTAGGAACACGGTAGTAAATCATGAGATTTATATTCTTTGACTAATGTATATGCACGGTACATTCAACCAACACTCAGAAAGACCAGGAGACTAGCATAGCTGGAAAAATTTTTGACCTTCAGATTTCAAAATATAGAGAAATGCTCTATCCGCTAGAAAGAACCTCCAACGACCACATTACATTGCCTATTCAAGTGATTTCTTTCATTACCTCCTTTTATTTTTCTATTTTTGAAGAGAAGGTAAATGGCCATAGGAAGAGTGTGCCCATAAATAACGAGTGTGTTTGTTCCTTTTTTATTATGGGATTGTAGGCAGAAAATCTATCTCACATCTAGTTGAAACATGGTTCAAAACCTCAAATTTGAGTGATAGAGGGGTAAAGAATTCAACCATAATTTAGCTTAGAAGTGTAAGACTGATGGAAAAGTTGAGATGCACAGAAATACCACAAAACTAGTGGTTCAAATCTAAGTAGGGCCATAATTCGCCCGCTCTTATACCATGTTAAACACACACATGGATTGGAAAATAGATTAATGATAAACACGAGATGCATTTACTATTTAGATGATATACATTTATAATACATTCTTGTGACCCTTGGTCTTCATATAGCAAGTGGTCTCTTGGACTCCGGTGACTCTTCACATTCCACACCAACCCTTAGAGGATTAGGTGTCCAACACTAATTTTCCTCAGTCAAACTTCAATCAAAATGTAGGGTTTGACTTGTGGTCAACCCTCGATTAATGCCTAAAAATAAGAATATAATCTAGGTCAATGGACAATCAACCAATAAGAGAATATTCAACCTCCAAGGCTAGCCAAAAATTGGTCAAACAACAAAAAGAAGATCCAAGTCAATGTTGGTCAAAGCATAGATAAGAGAGGTCAAACTTCTCTTGAAACGTTTTTCTCCCTTCATCGCATGTGTGAACAAAAGTATTTGAAGTAGGTTGAATTGATGAGTGAATGTGATGCAAAATGGAGGATTCGAATTACCAATATACAGTAGGTCGAGGAGGAGGATTTTGACCATGGTGTCAAATCCCTTCAAGTGGTGGGGTCGACTTGTCCAGTTGAGGTTGACTTAGACAATTGGAAGAAAAATAATTTCTTCTTTGATTTTCAGAATGAAAATTGGTGGGCCCCAGTATTGCAGCAATAATGATGCAACTCCTGGGACTCCCTTCTTTACTTTTATCAACCCGGTAGTTCATAAAAAACTTGGAAGCGACGATGCTGTATGCACAAGTACTAGCTCTTTCCGCAACTGTCACTTGGTTAGCTGGCACAAGTCCGCTAGGAGCTTAAGCCAACTTCTATGAGCTCTTAGAAGAAAATTTTTAACTGATAGATGAAAGCTAACTCAAAGGAGGCTAATCTACTTGCAGAAAGAAGCGAAAAGCGGAAAGGAAATGCAAACCCTAGCAACCCTAGTTTTATTGACTAACCCTACTGGTGCAAGAAAATGATGAAAGCTACAGAAAGGAATGCCATTGACTCTTAGAAAGGTAAAATGCATGTGACTAAGCTACTTCTGAAGTGAAATCTGAAAAGAAACATCTTTTTGTATTTTTGAGTAAGTTGGCAGAATTATTGTGCATGTTCTTTAACTGTTTTTGACTGTGCAGAGGTGGATTGGCGAAAGGAAATGCTTGCAGGAGGTTGGGAAGGTTAGAAGAGGGCCTAAGGGGTCCCTAGTACCCTTCTAGATAGTTTCACAAAGTTTGGCTATCAAGAAACTACGTTCATGAGCTTCTACAGGAAGTCTGTAGGGGTTCTACAGGATGTTCTGAAATTTCTACAGGATGTTCTGTAATTTTCTACAGGATGTTCAGAAATGAGATTTTGGGGGATGGATGGAGGAAGAAAGATGAAGGAGTGGGTATGGAGGTGAGCTAAGGGTGTGAGGAGGTCCAGGACCTAGCGCATGAGGCTAAGGAGTGATTGGATTTGGTTTAAGGATGGAGGGAGCAATGATGCACAAGACTATGGGAATTTAGGGCAAAGTGAGCAAATAGCAAACGTGAAGCAAGAATCTGAGTCAGGGGATGGAGCAGATAGGATTGATGGAGTATGGGCAGATAGAGAAGTGGTACGGGTGCTCTGCAAGTTGTTTCTCCAACTGAACCAACAAAGACTTGGAAAATCAGAGACCTAGTTACGTTAACCTAATTTGATCTAGCTAACAGTAAAGAGAATGAACAAAATTTTATTTGCAATGAAACCATGTATAATAACTATGCAACGAAGCAATCAAGAATATGAACATGTAACCAATTTCTGCAGTTAAAAATCGAACACTAATGATTGCATGGCGAAGCAAAGACAGTGTTTTTGGTGGCAGCAAGGTCACCTTGATCCCAGCTCCTGATTCCACTGAGGGAGAGGTGAAACCAGAGGTGCTTGATGGCCCTTTTTCTGAAGATCTTCCCTATTATTAACCTATCAACTAAATCTGAACATGAAAATCTATTTTAATCATCAAAAACAACCTAAATAACAAAACAAGATTTAAATCTAAATAGCAGATTTTATTCTAAGAATGCAGCAAAAACACATAAAAGTAAACAAAGGAGGTACTGGGCACTTGAGATGGGCCCAACCCCAAGAGCT
>APFE031051589.1:0-14211 GCA_000404065.3 Pinus taeda | reverse complement strand
CTGGAATTTGATATAGAAATAAAGCCTACAAAACTAATAAAAGGGCAGGGCTTAGCCAAATTAATGTCTGAAACAAAATTCCAAGCCCTAGACATCAACCAACTGGACAGCGAACAGGAGCTGGCGACTCCAAAGATCAATGTAGCCTTTGAGCACTCTCCCTGGTATTCTAATATCTGCTATGTGTTACAAAACCTGTGTGCTCCCCCAGGGCTGTCCAGAACTAAATGTAGGTTCTTAAAAATGAAGGCTTTAAAATTCTGTGTCATAGAAGAAAATTTGTTTTGGAAAAACCACGAGGGCATCTTGCTAAATTGTCTGATTGAAAATGAAGCTAACAAAGTCATGGAGGAGTTTCATGCAGGTGATTGTGGTGGGCATCTATACTGGAAGTCCACCGTGAATAAAATACTTAGAGCTGGATACTATTGGCCCACTATTTTCTCTGATCTCAAGAAATTCACCACTGCATGTCACAAATGTCAAGTATTTGAAGGGAAAAGACAATTGCTGCCACTACCCCTAAGGCCTATTGCAACAGAGAGACCATTTCAGCAATGGGGCCTGGATTTCATTGGAGAGATTAATCCCTCATCTTCAGCCCAACATAGATGGATTCTGACAGCAACAGACTACTTCACAAAGTGGATTGAAGCAATCCCATGCAGACAAGCAAATGACTCCACCATCATACAGTTTCTCGAGACCAACATCCTTGCCAGATTCGGATGCCCTGATAAAATAATAACAGACAATGCCGCTGCTTTCAGATCTAAAAAGATGGTCAGCATCTGCCACAAATTCCACATTATTTTGGGCCATTCTACTACATACTACCCCCAAGGAAATGGCCTGGCAGAATCCTCAAACAAAAGCTTGGTAAACATGATCAAGAAGGTGTTGGAGGAGAACAAGAAAAATTGGCATAAGAAGCTTATCAATGCTCTATGGGCAGATAGGCTAACAACCAAAAGATCAATTGGGGTCAACCCATATGAATTAGTCTATGGATTAGAAGCCAAGTTCCCCTCATCATTAGGGATCCCTGTTATGAAGCTACTCCAAGAAAGTCAAGCTGAGCCTAATGATATACAAAGGAGAGTAAATCAGATTATATGCTTATAGCAAACCAGGGACCAAGTTTACAACAGAGTCCAGATCTTACAATAAAAACTCAAAAAATCTTTTGATAGAAGGACCAAGGCTGAGGATTTTAACATAGGCGATAAGGTTCTCAAGTGGGATTCAAGGAGAGAGAACAAAGGGAGGCATGGAAAGTTTGATTCCCTCTGGAGGGGACCATTCCTCATCCAAGCAGTGCAAGGAAATAACACCTATTTTCTTGAAAATCTTGACAAAACTGATCTGGATGAAGGCCCTGTCAATGGCAGGATGCTCAAGCACTATTTTGACTACCTCCCATAAAGGCAGCAGGCCTGCTCTTGTACATAGTTTGTTGTATATAAACTCTGTGTGTGCTGTATATATTGTTATTTCTGAGATATAAGGATGAGGTCATTTCAAGAGACATTGCAGATACTAAGGAGTGAAATACATCAAGTATTTTCAATACATCAATCTACATATTGAGGAATCTATGGTGACAGAACTCCAATGTTTGAAAAGTAGTAACTAGAGGGCCAAGGCATACTGACCTGCTGTTCTTGGTCTTTCAAGGAGAAAAGCCATCCCCATGTGGAGCCACTGTTGGTTACCTATACCAATAGGTTTCATATCTCATGATTGGCAAAATTCAAGTGCCAAATATGCTCCACTTTGCTGCTACAAAGGATCCATATTTGCAAAAGAAGACAAGGTGTGTACATACCTTCAGGCCTATTAAAATTTTTGTGGATGACCCTACAGTCTAAATCTGGGTCATGCCATGTTTTCAATTTATGTTGTAGAATAGAGAAAGAAATCTGTCCAAACTGTTTAATCTTGGCGGATCAGTAGCTAGGTAGAGAAACTAAGGTTCCCAACTGCTTAATCTGGGGCCTTGGAAGGAATAAGGGTAGTATTAGATAGGAAATGAAAGCAAAAAGCCAATGTAAAAGAAAGGGCACACAAAGGGTTTGCAAGTCCAAGTGCACCCTCCAAGAAGGAATAAAAAATGTTAGGCAAACTAGTTGGGTAGGTAGATGTGGTTGCAAAAGTGGTGTTCCCCCCAAGATCAACTTTGCTATACAAAAGTACAGGCAAAGTAACACAGTGGAGCATGTCTAACTCCCCTCTCTCCCTTTGTTTTCCACTCATAACTAACACCCCTGCACCAGGTATGATCACAAGGAAAAATTAAAGTTTTATGATGGTTCTTATGGCGTTTAAAAGCCACATTTCTTATGCAAAAGTCTTTTCATTTTGATCTACTCTTGACTCCAAGTTGTTTTCAAGAAAACTTGGTTGTACTGATCCTCATCCATATTTTCCCCCCAAATTAAAAGCTAACTCTATTATTTAGCTCCCTATACTCTATTTGCCCTATTATTATAACACCATGGTGTATAAACCCCACACACTGTATAAATATCCCCTCCTTGGCACTATAGCCATAATTTCTACTCCATGGGAATTGAATTAACAACTGGTTAAGGTCAAGAACCCATGTACAACCCCTTTTCCCCATCTGAACCCATCCCCCTACCCAAGTCTCCATTTTTGCCTGAAAACCCTTAAAGAAACCCTTTTGACCCCCTAAAAACCATTAAAGGGCGGAAATATCATGAAACCCACTTTCCCCGCCTTATCCTAAGGTCAGGAGCCAATATGCGTCCTTTTCATATGAAACTACCAAAGCCCGCTTATCCTAAGTTTTGCCCTTCGTATGTCGTTTGTAAAAAATTGCATGAAAAACCTTGCTTTTGCCTTTTTCCTAATGTTGCCAGGCAAATATGATTTTATTTAAAGAAAATCATCAAAAAACCATTGAAAATCATTTATAAACTGAAGGGTCCCGCCGGGCGTGCTTGCCGATAAAAATTGTATTTTAAACCCGCCCGTTGACTATTAGCCTCCGCGCAGCTTGTTGACTCGATAACCGTCCGATCGCGGCTTTCCCAGATCTACGGTCAGCGTCAATTTCGCAAGGGCCCGACGTCCGACTATTAATAAATGTTGTCCTTATCTGCCGCGCAGGTTCCTTGCCCGACAGCCGTCAGATCGCGCGCCCGCAGATCTACGGTTCCCATGGATTTCGGAAGGCCCCCGACGTCCGACAGATACCTTCCGATATCTGTCAGATGCTTGCGTCACGCGGGGACAGGTGTCACGACCAAACTCCGTCGGAGCCCCCTCTGACAGATTCCTTGCCGTGCAGGAGGGGGCCCGATATGGCGACACCTGTCCTCCCCACGTCCCCGCCCTGCTGTTGCCCACGTCAATCGCCACAGTCGCCCACCTCGTCCCCCATTCGCCCACCTGGCCGCCACTTCATCGCTCCCGTGGACCGGTCTCAGGCCGCCACGTCACCCGATGACGTCCTGCTGACATCATCCAACCCAGACCCACATGCTGACGTCATGCTGACGTCATCCAAAAAACGCGCCAGTAAAGCAAAAAGGCCATATTTTTACGGTTTTTTTGCGTTTTTTGCTATTTTTCCGTGAAAAGGACCTCTGTGCTGTCTGCATGCAAACTACGACCAGCAGTCTACTGGCCAACTTTCGACCATCCGCAGAAGCTCAGAGCGCCAACCCAACTACTCTTTCGTCCCAAGCTACTGGCTAAACAGGTATTTGTCCGTCCATTTCCTTGCAAACTGGTTTTTTCACAGTTACTCATAAAACATACCTGGACACGGCAAGACATTGAAATTTCACCATAAAACCGAGTATATCCTGTCTTCACTGCACAATTTGAGGTTGAATTACACTGGCGGAGCCGTTTTACACTTCGAGTTTAGTGAAAACCCTCCTCTGTTCGCGCAATCGTGAACTCATTAGCCTGCTCCTAAATCTGCCAAAGGAGGTCTGTTAGAACTGTATAAAAAGCCTTCTTAGAAAGCCTTGTGCTGTCCTATTCTGCTGTAAAGCAAGCCTGCTAGTCTGTGTTTCTCTCAAATTCATTTTACTCAGTTAGCATGCTCATCAGCTCAAGAAACGTTTGAACAGACATGGATACCCCTTCAGCACCAGTAGCCCTTAATGTTACTCCCTTGAATGCTCCTCAGAGAGAGCTAGACTGGCAAGATTTGGCAGACCTAGATTACCAAATCTCAGAGGACGCCCGATCCGGATGTACATTTCACATTCATTTGCTGAATGAGCTCAGGGCTAAGCATAGAGATGGAACAGATATCCTAGGCATTTGGGAATCCTCCCTCCCAATCTTCAAAATGCCTCAGGTCAACCGGTTCCCTGAACTCATCCACTTGTGTGCAGCCTATTATGACCCTATGCAGAGGGCTGTGCTCAACCCACAAGGTGTAGTTGTATTTTACACCACCCCTGAGGCCATCAGGGAGATGGTCCAATTCAAAACTCAAAGGAAATTGGTTCCTTTATCCCTGCTGGACCTAATTAATCAAGGAGCCAAGGTACTTACAGAGGCAGAGATCCTAAAGCTTAATCAGTTGTTTATCAAAAAATCTGACACAGTGCTGCATCCTCCCATCTTTGATGGCTATTTAAATCAACTGGGCCTGGACCTAGCATATATGATAAGCTCAGTGCTAGGGTACAATTCAATGGAGTTCATAGAGGAAACTGTGCTAGTAATGATGACAAGGTTTTCCCCTGGTAAGGCTCCCATTTGTTATGACTATGCTACATATATCTCGAACAAGATACATGAGCAATTTCTGCACTTACCTAGAGAGAGAGTGTTCAAGTACACCTCATATATTTATCATCTCATTTTGTATTATCAACATGAGAAGTTCTCTTTTGAAATCAAGAGAACGGATGCAGCAGGAAACCCAAGATCAGTGGTATACTGGAGCTCAGTCTTCTACGTCCGTGCATATTCACCATATACATATACTGAGTTCATAGACTTATTCATTCATCCAGCCTTGTCTCTACTCTTGACAGCACCCCCTCCAAGACTCACTGATGAAATGCAAAGGATCCTGCAACTGTCCAGTGCCTACAGTATAGGAGATTGGTATTTTTACCAGCATCACACTATGATTAGGATATATGGGTGTGAGTTGCGCCCATACAAGCTGCCCAGATTTGTGCCCATGAGGCTCTTTGCCCTGGAGTATTTCAGGCAATTTGGTAATGCCGACCAGGTGCACTTTGCAGGAAAAGGAAAAAGGGCACAGCTTAAAGTTAGAAACCAGCTAGGCCACTTCATCCTAAACAGAAGAGAAGGATGGAAAGAAGTAGATAGGATGTTGGAAGGCCTTGGCCTAAAACAAAGCTTCCTTTGGAATCCCTATGACCCCAACGACTTTATATCCTTGAGAAGACAGAGATGCAAGCTCTCTAGCTATGAGCATGAGAGCATGTTCCACATCCTGAGACATGCTAACCAACCGAAGTGGAGGAAAAACACCTTAAAAGAGCCTGTATCTCAAGAAGAGCTAGTTGAAAAGGGCTAAGAAGGCCATTTATTAAAAATGGCTGACTTGAATGTCCTTCTCAGGTGCCTGCTCTACCAAATCCTCAGACAACAACACCTGCTTCATCCTCTGCAACACAACAAGAGGTAGTGCAAACTTCCAATCAAGGACAGAGCAAGGGAAAAGATAAAGTGATGGAAGAAGCAGAGGACCGATAAGACCAAGAGGACCGACAAGACCAAGAGGACCAACAAGAACAACAAGGCCAACAGGGCCATCAATAGCAGCCCCAGCAGGAACAGCAACAAGCTGACCAACAGGGTCAGGAGAAACAGAAAGCAAAGGGCCAGGCAGCTACTCAAGAAAAGACAACAAATATGGCACCTCCAAGGCAAGACTCCAGGGTTGATTCCTCTGTCCTCCAGACCCTTCAAAGGGAGGACATTAGCAGAAAGAGAGAGAGGGAGACTCCCCTCACTGAAACAGTAGAGAAGAGGCAAAGGCTAAATCCCTTCTCAGAGGAGGAAATGCCAAGCATGGAGGCTTCTGCCAGCTCCTTGCAATAAGAGCAAGACAGGGCAGCGTTGGGAGAAGTGAGCTCCTCAGGGTAGCAGCAGGGAACAGGTGCAAGCATAAAAGAACAATTTAAAGAAGCCAAATGGAGGATTGAGCCAATAAAAATTCGGCTCTATAATCACCTATTAAATATGGCACCTGCAAACCAACAGAGGCTCATGTCTGCCTTTGATGTACAAGAAGGCAAGATGACCATGAGCCATTTCACTCCTACAGTGCAGCAACCACAAACAGCTGCAAATTATATCAGGACTAATTTAGAAGTCCTTTCAAAAGACATCCACCCCATGGATTAGATTGAGCTCCACAAGCAGACGGGTGAGATGGTCTATGCCACTCTGGCAGATAAGACCTTGATTAATTATAGGCTGCAAAATAGCTTGAACAACACTACAGCACAGCTTGAGTTGGAGAGGGCATCCTCCCAAGCTAAAGATAACAGAATCAAGGCATTAGAGGAAATAATCATAGAATTTGGGCATGACCCCAATAAAATTAAGGCAATACAACAAGTCCTTAAACTGAGGGATGCAGACATGGCTGCAATTAAAAAGAAAATGAAGATTCCCCCAACTCTACACCCACAAACAGATGAGGTTGCCCAGTAGAGGCAAGAAAAGGATGCAGCTGCATTATTAATGACATTATATATAGAGCTGATAGAAACACAGGAAAAGCTGCAAGACACTGAGACCACCTTAGAAGCAGCATTACAAAGGAGGGAGGCAGGGCAATCTTCCAAGTAGCCCACAGAATCAATAGACCTTGAGGAGACCCGTCAAGATACTGTCCCTCCAAAGCAACAGGCACAGCAGGATGTTCCAGGCAGCGCAGCACCAGCCACCACAGCACCAGCAACAGAACAGGCTGAGAGCCTGGACATGCAGAAGCTGAGGCAAGAAATACAGGTGCTAGGGTCTCAGATGTCAGAACTCAGCCAAGCCAAGGACAGCTTAGCAAAAGTAAATGAAAAATATGATAAGTCTAAGCAAAATGTGGCTGAGAGGGAAAGAGAAGTAAAAGCTCTGAAGAAAATAATTTCAGAGCTAGAAAAGGAGCTCAATTTTGATAAAGTTACAGCAGAGCTCAAACAAGTAATTTGGACCACCATAGCACAATCAATAACTAACCAATGGGAGTACATTGATGCCATATATGAGCAAGTGGGACTCATTGGCAGAGCAAGAAAAGAACTGCACAGAGCAAGGACTTCTCTAGACAACATGCCTGAGTTTGCCCCCAAAATGATTGAAGTACTCAACTATAGGACAAGTTCCCAACTGGTGAAAATGGGAATTGGAAACAGGACTGAAACAATATCTCTAATCAAAAGAGTCCTAACAATGAAGAACCTAATTCAGACCCTGGACAGAAGAATCCAGGATATGCAAGCTGACATAAATAAATTCCAAAATAGGTTCTTGGCTCTGCAGGACAGAGGGCTCCCCAGCTTGTTAGAATCAGGAAAATTACTCTCACATGAGAAATATATCAAGAGGGTAAGCACTTTTGCAGCAATATAGATTGCTGAGGCACCAGGAACATCTTCAGAAGCAGGCCCATTAACAGGGCAAATTCTTTTTGAAAGATTAGATAATTTATTTTTTATAAGAAATGAAGTGACACACTTATTTGATGAGCCCCCTCACTTCTATAAATATACAGAGGCTGATGAGACCTTGGGGTCAATTTTGAAACATCAGCTGCCTCCTCCAGACACATGGCAAGATTTAATGGGATTGCTTTTGAATCAAAGTTGAGAAATCACAACTTTTTCTTCAACAAAGGTCTGTATTACATACATAGCTGGACAAAAGATACATCAGCAGGCATGAAAACGCTGAGCCAACTCAGCATAGGTACTCGACCGCAGCAACAGCATCAGCAAGCACAGGTGGTAGGGCCAAGAAGACACAAAAAGTAACAGCTGCACAACACATCATTCAACAGTTATGATAAAGCCGCTCAACCAACTCCGCAAACCCCAAAGGTCAAAAATTACTCTGACGGGAGTTAAAAGCTTTTAAGACTCATTTATGATTGTAATTACTTCTCATCTACAAGCCATGTACAAGTGTAAGAAGATATTTTCCTCTCAGATGACTCAATGCCTGAGATATTTCTGTATTAGACCTCTATATATTCCCCCTCGCATTTGTTAGCAGGGGTTGGACTCCGGATGTAAGAAATCTCTTGATACCTCTTCTGTCACTCTTACGTTGTAAATTCTTCAGACAGCTAATACAAAAAATGATGGGATTTCTCCAAGCATTGTGTCTCTTGATCTCTTGATGGTGTATGGCTCAAAGTTGCAGGATTCCTGTGTATTTCATGGCTCAATAAGTTTTCTCTTTACTCTTTGTTACATATATGTTTGTTATACTTTCATATATCGTTCATGCTCTCCATGCATTCAATATCTAAATAGCAAGGAAAAAGAATAGTCTCAGGACTTAATCATTAATTACCCTGAGCTCAATCTGAGCTATTTCATATGTTTTCTTCAGTTATGGTAATCAAAGAGTAATTCTTAAGTGCTACCTTTCACACCATATCATCACAGTAGTCTATTTGTTTTAGGAATTCAAGTAATTGCTCCTAATTAATAGACCTTTCTCCCACTACCTAGCTCAGTAAGGAATTCTTAAATGCTCTTTGCTAGTTGTTTTCATTTCACCCTCGCAAATTTAGAGTTTGTTTTATGAAATGCATACAGGCCCTGTAATTCCAGCAACACTTAATCCAGGATCTCAAGAAAGCAACTGCTACAGACCCCATTGCCCAATGGATTAGTTTCACCTGCAGAGAACACTCTAAAAACTATCAGAAGCATCCTCCCAACCAAACACAAAAACAATCAAGCATTCACTTCATAACTAGCCTAAAAAACTTCATTAGAACAGTGACAAATCATAAAGAGAGAGCCCTCTCTGATTACAACTTGGCTAGAAGTTGTAATCCAAAGATTGGTTAGTGGTTACCCCGGCCGTATTCCCTAGGGATTCATAGGGAACAACCTGGGCGTTAACATAAATGGCGACTCCACTGGGGAGTTCAGGATCTAAAGGTCTGTATATCTACCAAGAGATTACACTCAAAATTTGAACATCAGTCAAGAAACCTTCAAACTGCTCCCATACAAACATTTGCAGCCTCAAGGTAGAGCTGACTCAGAAATCCTTTATACCCAACACAGACACATAGTATCTTTCAGAGCTCCTACCCAGTCCTTGCTCTATTAATCTTTCAGCAAAAACCCAAAAAGGACTAGCTCAGAAGCTGGCTCCCAAGAAGAATCTTCGGTACACTAGGGCTAATCCTGATCCCAACCCTCCTACTGTCTTTGAAAATCCCAATACAATCCCCAGACTAATTAGGAATCAGTAGAAACAAGATAACCTTCCTGACTTTAGTCCAGAGACAGTCCACCCTAACCCTATTTCCACTCCAATCAAAGTCTTATTCCGTTCCACTCCTAATTCCCCTAGCTCTCCATCAACATCCCAAAGCCCCCCACCCACATCTTCTTCCCCTATACACATCCCCTTGACTAGCACTCTTAATCCCTCTATACCTGTTACCCCTGGAGTGCCCACTGCTCCTATAATCCTAGTCGCCCTTGTCAATCCTCAGAATCTTGTAAACATGGCTATGAGGTATGCACCTCTACAATTGCCTGCCAATCCTGTGGCCTTGCCTCAAGATTACCAGGCCAAAATTTCATATTTTGACTCTACTAGCCCTTATTCAGCTATCCAACATGCTAAAAGAATGCAAGATCATTTTGAAAATTATGAGATAGATGATGACACTGTGAGGATGAGAATATTTGTCCAAAGCTTAACAGGAGATGTGAGGACCTGGTTCAGGTCACTCCCTGCAAATACCATCAATAACCCTGACGAGCTTTACCAATCCTTCACAAATAGATGGGAGAAAAAGAAGGACCCTTTACATATACTTGGTGAATATGACATGATCAAAAGAGGTCCTGAAGAGACAGTTTTGGAATACTGTGCTAGGTTTAATAATGTATATAATGCTATACCTCAAAACCTAAGACCTCCCCCCGATCTAGCCTTGTACAAATTTTCAGATGGATTTGACCCAGACATGGCCTACCAATTAAAAGAAAGAGCCCCTCAAACCCTTGAAGAAGCTCAGAAGGTTGCTGTCACAGTTGAGGCAAACCTGATTGCTAAGAGGAATAGGGCTAGATTAGAAAAGAGGGTTGCCTTTAAAGAGGAACCCTCAGCCTTTGACCAAAAATTAGATGCAATAATTTCTGGTATGAAGAGGTTGGGCGACAGGGTAGAGTCTGTGGAAAGAAAGTCTTCATGGGAGGCACCATCAAATAACTCTAACAGGAATCCAAACTTTAGGAGGAACCAAAATCCTAGTGGGGGCAAAACCAACAATGATCCAGAAATAAGACCTCCATTTCAAGAAAACTATGCTGAAACATCCACATCAGAAGAACAAGTGGATGACACCCATATCCACCTAATGGGTCTTGATGATGAGCACCATGTCTTCCTAAGTCAAGAAGATCATGAAGAAGAGGACAGTAAAACGTTCCAAACAAAGTCAGGTGAATCGTTTGATTTTAAACAAGGCTATGACACTGTTGTCTATGAGGTCCACAAACAGTACAAACTAAGAAGTAGGACTGTAAATATCACACAACCTGAAAAGACCAAGGATAGACAGCAACCCAAGAATGCCATAGTAACAGAACCAAAGAATGCAACTGATTCACTTACAAAGGAAGTAACTATTGAAGAAGTTACTGAACATATTCAAAACCCACCAGCTACATCATCTGTACATTCCAATCCAAGCAAAAGGCCTCAAGAGGTGATTGAGAAACATAAGCCCCAGAATCAAGAAGAAACCTTACCAAATAAAGAAAGGGGGCTCACCAATAGCACTAAAACCCAAGCTGAGAAACCCTTTGACTTGGAAACTGAAATTGGAAAACTAAAAATAGCCATCCCTCTGGCAGAGCTAGCCAAGAATGAAATCTATAAACAGCAGATTGAAAAGTCCCTCCAACTCACTCCAAACAAAGACAATGTCAATGTGGATAATGTCAATGTGTTGGATGACACCCCAGAATTACTGTTTGGACCAGAGGTTGATGGAAAAACACCAGTCACGGGGATTCTACCCTTTTATGTCAGCTTGCATGTTCATGACAAGATTTTACACAATGCAATGTTTGACTCAGGCGCTTCTCATAACCTGATGCCAAAGGCTGTCATGGAAAGGCTGAATTTAGATATTACTAGGCCATACAAGGACCTATTTTCATTTGATTCCAGCCAGGTCAAATGCCTAGGCCTGATAAAAGACTTGTGTGTATCCCTGGTCCAATATCCAAACAAAACAATCCTGATGGATGTTGTTGTTGCTGATTTCCCACCCAAGTATGGGATGTTATTATCAAGATCATGGGGGGCTAAACTCCAAGGGTCCCTTCAATTGGACATGTCTTATGCCACTATCACAGTCTTTGGCCAACCCAAGAGATTGTATAGAGAGTCTCTAATGAAATACATGGTCAGCACTGCGGAGAAGCCTCAAAACTTCCCCATATATGCTGTCCATTCTGATATAGACTAATATATTTTGTTCAATGACAATATAGGTCACACAAACGGTGTAGAAACTCAGATAATCAAAACAGATCAACAGATTAATGAAGGAAAACTTGACAGGGAAACGTTGGTTGAGTTAAAAAAGGAGAATGTGCAAGAGGGCAAGACATATGAAGATGAAAATCAGACACTCAGAAAAGATCAGGACTGTGATAAACAAACAGCTCCTCTAGACACAAAGCTGATCTTACTAGATGGGAAAATTGCCCCAGAAGTCAAACTAAATAAAAAACAATCCAAACTTCTACTCACAAGCCCAAACTGTAGAGATGTTATTCAACCTCCTCTACAACAAGACATTCTGTGGTTTCTAGAATTTGATGGGTCAGTTAACAAGTTAGGGGCAGGAGCAGGAGTATGGGTGCATAACAAACAAATCAGTCATGCAGAAGGCAGGGCCTATAGACTAAACTTCAAATGTACCAACAACGTGGCTGAATATGAGGCTCTCCTACTAGGCCTCAAGTTGGTACAATCCCTACAAGCTATAAGAATATCAATCCTAGGGGATTCTGACTTAGTTATCCAACAGGTCAAAGGCAATTTTGTCACCAATGACAAAAGACTCAGGTCTTACAGGTCTGCTGCCACTGAGCTACTGGAGTCCTTCACTGAATTCCAGATTACCAAAATCCCTAGGGCTCAAAACCTTCATGCTCACAGTCTAGCTACGTTTGCAAGTACCTGCAAACTCCCTTTTGAACCTCATCACTGTTTTACAGCTGAAGTAAAACATAGACCATCAGTCCCAAACAATGTCAAAGACTGGCAGGTATTTAACAATGATACACAAATCAGCAATTTTCTGACTTTACAAGAAGAATTTTCAGGTCTGAATATAGACACTGAGCCAGCAAGTCAATCACAAATACTTCAGTCAGAAAATCAATCAAAAATACATGATGAACACAACTACCAAGTAATATCACCCAAAACAGCCAATCAAATGCTACATCCTACCATCTTCAACCAACACAACATACAAGAAATCCAACAGGTTGAAAATGTGGAAATAGCTGAATATGAAACTGAGGTGATACAATTAAAGGACAATTTTCTTCCAATAGGCTTAACTCCTCTGGAAGACATTTTTGACTCTAACGATGTACCCAATAAACCAAAATTGCAGCCCCTAAACACTACTATAGAAGAACATAACATTGGGACAGTTGAGAAGCCCAAAATCATAAAACTATCTGCTGCATTACCTCCTGACCAAAAGTCCAAATACATTGACCTTTTTAAGGAGTTTCAAGATGTATTTGCATGGAGTTATGAGGACCTAAAATCCTATGATACCTCTGTGATACAGCACACTATCCCACTAAAGCCAAATCAGAAGCCTTTTAAACAAAAACTGAGGAGAATTAATCCCATGCTCCTTCCAGCAATGGAGCAAGAAGTACAGAAAATGTTCAAAGCAGGCATCATAGCACCAATCAGATTTTCTGATTGGATTTCGAACTTGGTCCCTACAAGAAAGAAAACCGGGGAAATTAGGCTCTGTGTAGATCTGAGAAACCTCAACCAAGTATCACTGAAAGACAACTATCCCCTACCTAAGATGGATCACATCCTACAGAGAGTAGTAGGGGCTTCTAGGATCTCCTTGCTTGATGGCTTCTCAGGCTTCAATCAGATCTTAGTCCATCCTGATGATCAGGACAAAACTGCATTCACAACCCCATGGGGGACCTTTAAATATGTCAAAATGCCTTTTGGATTGAAAAACGCAGGGGCTACATTTCAAAGAGCAATGGACATTGCCTTTTCCAAAGAGATCCATGACTTCCTGGTCATCTACTTGGATGATCTCACACCTTTTTCGAAATCTGACCAAGACCACTTAAAACATCTGAGACAGATATTTACCACATGCAGGAAGTATGGAATTTCATTGAACCCAAAAAAATCCTTGTTTGGTCTAGAGGAAGGGAAATTACTGGGTCACATTATTTCCAAAGATGGCATCAGGATTGACCCAGACAGAATCCAGGCTATCCAGCAAATGCCCCATCCGAGAAATATAAAAGAATTACAGGGTTTCTTAGGGAAAATCAACTTTCTAAGAAGGTTTATCCCAAACCTGGCTGAGCTAAGCAGATTGCTTAACAATATGCTGAAAAAGAATTCCAAAGTCAAATGGACAGTGGAGGCTAAACAAGCTTTTGAGGGCATCAAGTTCGCCCTTACCCAAACCCCTGTCCTAACCAACCCTCAGTTTGATAGAGAGTTCATCATATTCTCCTTCGCCTCTGAGCACACAATTGCTGCAGTTTTACTACAGAAAGATGACCAAGGGAATGAGAAACCCATTGCCTTCTTTAGTAAAGCTCTTAGAGATGCACCCCTCAAGTACCAAATCATGGAGAAGCAAGCATATGCTTTAGTGAAAGCTATTAAGGACTTTAGGATTTATATCTTGTATTCCCATATAATAGCCTATGTGCCAAGCCCAATTGTCAAAGA
>APFE031051587.1:10534-20569 GCA_000404065.3 Pinus taeda | reverse complement strand
AATTTTATTTATAAGTATTTAATCATATTTTTTTATATGGGTTGATTTATTAAAGTTGGAAATAAAAAAATTGGTTTTCCCCATTTTTATATCAATATGGAAGGTTCATTGTTTTTCTTCATATCAATTTTTTTAGGATAGGTTACAATATGATATGCTAGGATAGGCTAGGCTTTGCTAGGCTGGGTTAGGATAGGCTAAGCAAGGCAAGTGAAGGCTATGGCTATGTTAGGTAAGGTTAGGCTAGGCTAGGCAAGGTTAGATTCAGCTGTGCAAGGTAAGGCTAGGATAAGGCTAGGCTAGGCTAGTCTTGGTTAGGCTAGGATATGTTAGGCTAAGCTATGCTAGGTTGCATTATGTTACATTAGGCATGGTTAGACTAGGCTAGGCTATCTTACTCTAGGCTAGCAAAGGCTAGGCTAGGTTAGGCATGGTTAGGCTAGGTTAGGTTATGCTAAGCTAGGTTTGGCTAGGTTATGCATGGTTAGGCTAGGTTATGCATGGTTAGGCTAGGCTAGGCTAGGCTAGGTTAGGTTAGGCTAGGTTAAGTTAGATTGGGCTAGGAAGGGCTAGGCTAGGCTAGGGTAGGCTAAGTTATATTACTCTAGGCTAGGTAGGGCTACAAAAGGTTATGTTTGGCTAGGCTAGGTTAGGTTGGCCTAGTCTAGGCTAAGTTAGGTTAGGCTAGGTTACATTACGCTAGGCTAGATTATGATAGGTTAGGTTAGGTTAGGTGAGGCTAGGGTAGGTTAGGTTAACCTGGGCCAAGGTCACCTAGGCTAGGTTAGGCTAGGCTAGGTTATTATAGGCTTGCCCAAGGTAGGCTAGGTTAGCCTAGTCTAGGCTAGGTTAGGGAAGGTTATGTTAAGCTAGGCTAGATTAGGCTAGATTATGCTTGGCTAGGCTAGGCTACATTAGGTTAGGTTAGGCTAGGCTAGGCTAGATTACACTGTGCTAGGTTATGCTAGGCTATGTTAGGTTAGGTTAGGCTAGGATAGGTTAGGATATCTTCGGATAGGCTAGGTTAAATTAAGCTAAAGTAGGCCAAACTAGGTTAGTCTAGGATATGCTAGGATAGGCTAGCATAGGTTAAGTTAGGCTAGGCCATGGTACATTAAGCCAGGCCAGGCTAGCATACATTAGCCTAGGTTAGCCTAGGTTAGGTTAAGTTATCTTAGGCTACTTTATGATAGGATATGCTATGTTAACCTAGGCTTTGCTAGGGTAAGTTAACCTAGGCTAGGCTAGGCTAGGCAAGGCCAAGCTAGGTTAGGCTAGGCCAAGGTAAGCTAGGGCAGGCCAAGCTAGGATAGGCTACGTTAGGCGAGGTTAACCTACGCTAGGCTAGGATAGGTTAGGTTAGGTTAGGCTAGGCTAGGCTAGGCTAGGCTAGCCGAAGTTAACCTAGGATAAGTTACACTAGGCTAGGTTAGGGTAAGCTAACTTAGTCTAGGATTGGTTAGTCTAGGATAGATTAGGCTAGGTTAGGCTAAGATTGGTTAGGCTAGTTCAGGGTTGTATAGGTTCGGCTACGCTAGGTTATGCTAGTTTATGATAGGCCTCGCTAGCTCAAGCTAGTTTAGGCTAGTCTAGGATATGGTAGGCTAGGCTAGGCTAGCTTAAGCTAAGGTAGGCCATGCTAGGTTAGTCTTCGCAAGGTTAGGTTATGCTACGCTCGGTTCGGTTAAGCTAGGCTAGGCCAAGCTAGTCTAGGTTAGCGTTGGCTAGGTAGGCTAACCTAGGATAGGTTAGGCTAGGCTAAGCATTGTTAGGATAGGCTAGGTTAACGTAGGCTAGGTTAGTTTAGGCTACACTAGGCTAGGTTAGGTTAGATTAGGTAAGGCTAGCTTAGGCAAGGCTAGGTTGGGCTAGTTTTGGATATGTTAGGCTAGGGTCGGTTGGGCTAGGCTAGGTTAGATTAAGCTCAGTTAGGCTAGGGTACATTATTCTAGGCAAGGCTAGCTTAGGCTAAGCTAGACTAGGCCAAGTAGGGCTAGGGTAGGGTAGGCTAGGTGAGTGAAGGTTAGGCTAGTGTAGGCTAGGCTAGGCTAGGTTACGATAGGGAAGCCTAGGCTAAGTTACGCTAGGCTATGCTAGGATAGGCTAGGGTAGGTTAGGCTAGGTTAGGTTAGGTTATGTTAGGATAATTTAGGTTAAGTAGGCTACTTAGGTCTGGTAGGCTAGGAAGGCTAGGTAGGTTCACTAGGCTAGGTAGCTTCGTTATGCTAGGTAGTCTTGGTTAGGTTAAGTTAGGTAGGGTGAACTAGGCTAGGCTAGGCTATGCTAGGCTAAGCTAGGCTAGGCTAGGCTACGGTATGCTAGTTCAGGCTACACTAGATTAGCTTAGGTTGAGCTAGGCTAGCCTCAGCGAGGTTAGGTAAGGTTTGGTTAGGGTTGGTTAGGCTAGGCTAGGTTAGGTAAGGTTGGGCTAAGTTAGGTTAGGTTAGGCTAGTCTATATACGGTTAGGCTTAGCTATAGTAAACTAGGCTAACCCAAGCTAGGCCACCCTAGCTTCGGCTAGGCAAGGCTAGGCTACCCTAGGCTACCTTAGGCTAGGCTAGTCTAGGCAAGGTTAGGCTAGGTTACACTCACTAGGTAAGGGTATGTTAGGCTAGGTTAGGTTGGGCTACGCTAGGTTGGGCTAGTAAAGGTTAGGCTAGTTTAGGCTAGGTTAGGCTAGGCTAGGATAAGTTAGGTTCAGTTAGGCTAGGATGACCTATGTTCAACTAGGTTATGCTAGCTTAGACTAAATTAGGCTAGGCTAGGTTAGGCCAGATTAGGCTAGGCAAGGTTAGGCTAGGGTAGGCTAGGTAGGTTAGGTAGGGTTCGCTAGTTAGCCTAAACTAAGTTTTATGCTAGGTTAGGCTAGATTAGGGGAGGTTAGGCTAGGCTATGCTATGTTAAGTTAGGATAGGTTAGGGGAGGTTAGGCTAAGCCAGGCTAGGTTAAGCTAGGTTAGGCTAGGCTAGTCTAGGTTAGGTTGTGTTAGGATAAATTAGGTTAGTTAGGCTAGGTAGGTCTCATCGGCTAGATAGGCTTGGTTAGGATACGTTAGGTAGGCTAGGTAAGTTAGGTATACAAGGTTAGGTTAGGTTAGGTTCAGTAGCCCAAGTAGGTCAGGTTACGTAAGTCTAAGCTAGGCTAGGATATGATAGGTATGGTTAGGGAAGGTTAGTTTAAGCTAGGATAAACTAGGATGGATTAGGCCAACGTAGGTTAGGTTAAGCTACACTAGGATAATCTAGGTTAGGTTAGTCATGGTTAAGCTAGGCTAGGTTAGTTTAGGCTAGGTTAGGTTAGTTTAGGCCAGTTTATCTGAAGCTAGGTTAGGCTCGGCTATGGTAGACTATGGTATGCTATGCTATACATGGCTAGGTAGGCTAGGTTCGTCTAGGCTATGGTAAGTTTGCTTAAGATATTCTAGAGTAGGTTGGAATAGAATAGTTTAGTGTAAGATATAGTAAGCTAGGTTAAGTTAGGATGGGTTAGTCTAGGCTACGTTATGGTAGCTTATGTTAGGTTAGGTTAGGCTAGGCTAGGCTAGGCTAAGCCAAGCCATGCTAGCTTAGGTTAGGCTAAGTTAGGCAAGGCAAGGCTAGGAAATGCTAGACTTAGGATAGGATAGGCTAGGCTAGACTAGGATATGCTAGCCGAAGGTAGGCTAGGTTAGTCTAGGCTAGGATAGGGTAGGCTAGCATAGGCTAGGTTAGGTTATACTAGGGTAATTTAGGCCATGATAGCTTAGTATAGGTTAGGCTATGCTAGGTTAAGCTAGTTTAGGATAGGCTAGGTTAGGCTATGCTAGGCTAGCTTAAACTAACATAGGCTAGGCTAGGGTAGTCTAGTAATGGTTAGCTTGGGGTAGGGAAGGCTAGGCTAGGTTAAGCTAGGCTAGGCTAGGTAAGGGTAGGTTAGGAGAGGCTAGGCAAGGCTAGGCTAGGCTAGGCTAGGCTAGGCTAGGCTAGGCTAGGCAAGGCTAGGCTAGGGAAGGCTAGGCTAGGCTAGGCAAGGCTAGGCTTGGCAAGGCTAGGCTAGGCTAGGCTAGGTTAGGTTATGTAAGGTAGGCTAGGCAAGGCTAGATTAGGCTAGGCTAGGCTAGCTCAAATTATGTTAGGATAAGTTAGGTTAGGTAGGCCTAGTAGGTACAGTAGGCTATGTAGGCTAGGAAAGGCTAGGCTAGGCTAAGCTATGTTAGGTTAAGCTACGATAGGTTAGGTTAGGTTAGGCTAAGATAGGCTAGGCAAGTTTAAGCTAGGCTAGGCTAGGTCTCGTGGGTCTGGTAAGCTAGTCTAGTCTAGATAGTCTAGGTAAGGCTCCATCTCTCTCAATCATCTCTCTCCCATTCACCCCTCTCCCTCTATTTCTCTCTATATCACCATTGCCCCCTGCGTCTCTCCCTCCTAAGCCTAAAACTTAAATCATAAATCTAATTTTTAAACGTGATGGATTGAGAGAGTGGAGTATTCAAAGAGTGGGGTAGAACAAGGCACGAGTAGTAATAAAATAAATGGGTTTCATGGTGAACAAGGCTAGTTAAAATATAAATAAAAACAAACTAAAATCAAGAAATCAATGTTGAAATGAACTGAAACAAGAATGACTAGGTAAAATATAAATAAAAGAAAACTAAAATCAAGAAATCTTTTCTGAGTATAACGAAAAGCTACCTAAAATTAGAAATCTAGATATGAAAGAGATGCAAGTTAAACAACTCAAGAGTCTTAATATCATAAAATGAAATAGGGTTAAAGAAAACTACACCGAATATAATAATCTACAAATTGCATTTAGTTTTGTAAAAGTAGATGCCTATTGAATTTGTAAAAACAATTTGCGGACATTTGCCTGAATAACACAATCTTAGACTCTAACAAGAACAAAACCTCAATTTTGAGCGATAAGAAGAAGGTGCAAGGAATTGAGTTAAGTCAGATTTGTTCCAAGTCACAATTTGAAAGTCCATCGAAATCGTTTGGAAGTGTTTATGAATTCACATGGCCGTGCTTTTGAAATGGTAGATTTATTGAAAGAAGGCCAATTTCCACATGAGCAACGATCTAGTGTAAAATAGGAGGCGTAGATCATTGAAATAGATCAAGGATTTTAACTCTCAAGTCTTCCATTACTGTTCGTTTAACTGTTGAAATAGATTGATGTTGATTTAATTCTCAAAACACTCACAGAATATTCTATCCCTTGGCCAAATAAACAACACTACACAGAATGGACGAAGAATGAGCCCCATCCCCATCTAAACACACAGATGCATATGCGTCAAGGACAGAATATTCTATCACTTGGACAAATAAATAGAATTGCACAGAATCGACGAAGAACGAGCACCATCCCTATCTAAACACACGGATGCATATGCGTCAAGGACATTACAATAGATTCATGAACATCTAAACACACAGATGCATGCGCGTTAACGCCTTTAACAATGCATTAAAGCAATTGTGGTGGTTGTATGACCTCTACTCAAGCTATTGTAATGGCTCTTGTTTTGAGAATCCTTAGTCTCTTTGTCTTTCTCTCAAGCTTTTTAGCTTCATTATAACTGCAAGGTCACTACCTTTTGCGCTTTCTTGTGCTTAAAATATTTTAGCATTTTGCTTTCTTGATTTTGTCCTTAATTTTGTGATTAGAATCCTTTTCTTTGCTTTTTCACTTTATTATCAAGCAACCTCATTGCCTTTTTTGTCGTGGCTTGATTTTCTGGTGTTTCGTTTTCTAGTTCGTTTAGATTTTCCGGTGTTTTGTTTCTAGTTCGTTTTATTCATCTGCATTTTTTAAAAGCCTTTCTTGATTTTCCGGTGTTCGTTTTCTGGTTCTTTTTATTCATCTTCATTTGCATTTGTTTGGATTGTTTTTGTTTTGTCTATTTTCTGATTTTATTAATTATGAAATAAATATAAAAAAATAATTTTTTATTTATTTAAATATATATTTATTTATTTTTAATGCACATATAAATTATATTTATTGATTAAACATTTAAGTATTTTGTTTTCTTTCATTTTTTTTAATTTTTTTTAATTTCAATATATCAAATATCAACGGAACAAATAAAATATATTTCTCAAATATATTAAAAACCTACAACTTACCATGAAAACATTATTATTTTTTAACTCGTAAACTAATTATTATTATTAAATTTATGTGATTCTATATTAATGATTTTAATTTTTTGTATTTAAATTTTTCATTTTTAATTCCTTTTATTGGAATTTGTCATTTCAATCATTTTTTAAGTTAATCATTTTGATACTATGGTTTAAATCGAAATTTTAAATTAATGATTTTGAGACTATGGTTTAAATTGAAAGATACCAAGACTATGGTTTAAAATAACTTTTTACTAAATGACAATTAAAAATTTACTGTGCCTATTACTTCTCACCACTTGTAAGAATTAGATAAAAGTGAAAACCCATATCAAGATAAGAGAAAAATGAATTTCAAAATGAAAAAAATACTGAAACTTGGCTACCAGTTTAGATTTTGAAATGCAAAACTTTCAATGTAAATGGTGCCAAACATTGCTTCATTCTAACGCAAAAAATTGATGAAACGTGGATGCATTCTTTTTTAACTTTGGACCATATAGTAGTGGCTTACATTATATCTTTTTTTCTTAAGCTTGATAGATCCTTCTTTTTCATTAATTATAGAGCAAATTTACACCACATAGAACTGGCTAGGTGGCCTCAACTTTGGGAAACCATGTATGTCGGCCAACTATTAGCATTATTTGTCATCCAGGAGGAAAAAAGCTTAAGTCTTTCTATCCAAGCAATATAAGTTTCAGATTCTTGTCCACTAACATACTATAAAGTTTACAAACATATATAATTGCATAGAAAAATTTAAAAGCTATCTTCATATACAAACAAAACTATCAGAATGTAGGCAAGCTAATCATGTTGTTAAGTTGATGTTGATTCCCTTGGTGCTAGATCAGTGGCATTCATACCAGGCAACTCTCTTTGGACCAAGAGGCATGGCGAGTGCTACTTAATTTGGTCACCACATACGTCATCTTTGTGTAGCTGAAACTGCACCTTTCGAAATTCCTTCTTGTAATTCAGCATTCCTTGAACTGTGACTACCATGCCTACTGAGATTTTCTCCATCGCCTTTCTGAGAAGGATTTTCATCAGCCAGTATAGGTAGAGGGTATGCTTAAATCGGCGAACGCTACCTCTTGTATTTCCAGGGTCCAAGACGAGGAATCTACAGTCCTCCAATTTTGTATCTGTCTCACTCTAATGCTTCAATTTTGCTTCCCATTCTTCCAAGAAATTTCAAATATCTTCATTGGTTCCCTCTTCGTAAGCGATGATCACTTAACTAATTAACCTTTCGACAAACTTCCAACCCATCGACCACCCATAAGTCCAGGTTCTATGTCACGCTTTGTTGCACGAGGTTTCTTACTGTGGCCTCTAATTTTAGAAGGTCATGCCATGGTCTCTTTGGCCCAGTCCTATATAGTGAAGAAAACTGTAACTTGATTAAACTTAAAAGTATTACAACAAGGTGCATTCACAGAGGTAGTAAGTTTGTGATGCTCCATCCCGCTAGCTTCAAAACCCCATTCCCCTCGTGGTTGCAGCTGAGTTCCATAGAAGGGAGTTGGTAATGACCTGCACGAGCGGTTACATTTCATAAAATATGCCCCCCATAAGCAACGGTCCAACATCCATTGCCTTCCCAAACCCAGGGAAAGAGGTGTAACTACCTATGGGTCGTTGGCCTAACCTGGCTAGCATGCCCATTTTTATCCACCTAGTTAGAAGAAACGGGACCCAAAATAGGTATCTGCTCATCCCTGAGCCCCATAATGCCACCATTGCGAGTCCTCCTGCCATAGCAAATCCCAATTCCCTATTAGGCTTCTCTCCCTTAGTAATTTGCCTCCTCTAGTAATCCACATATCCCAACCCCCTGTACTCTCTAGAAACAAACCTAAATTCTTCAACACCATGCCCCCTACCTAGCGCCATAAAAATTCCCATAAGAGAGAGGAGAATCTCTAAGCAAAGTGAGATGGAGAGGGTGCCTATTGGTTGCAAAAGCAGAAAGTAGAAGTAGACACATGCCACTAACCTACGCCCCCAACCCCCCGCATCCTTATGATCCATCCCTAGGATTTTGACCTTGTCCCTCAAATGAAAATCGAAACAAGGCAACATAATGAGATAAGAGAGATGGTCGATAACATACTATAATCCTTCACGCGCACTCAATGGAGATGCTGCTACTTGTGGCACCACAAAATCAACGCTCTACTCCAGTCTCCTTACCCACAGTTCCCGGATACAAAAATCGAACTGATTATGAATCGAGGCAATTACAACTCTGATACTCACTAGACTTATCTCTGGGGGACATAGAAACTCCAACACTTCTCTTCCGCCCATTCCCACCTTTCCTATATGCAGTGACTTCCATCATGCAAAGGGCCACTGTACCCATCGTCTCGAGCGTGTGGGGGGTGGTGGTTTTGTACCTGGAAGTGCTAACCAATAATCCCATATTATTGTTGTAATTTGCTAGCTTGCACCCCAATCTGGGGTTTACATTATATCTTTTGAAATGTGTTTTACTTTTGATTTAAATGGTGCCCAACGTGGCTCCATTCTAAACCAAAAAATGATGAAACGTGGTTGGTTTTTTTTAACCATATAGCAATGGGTTAGATTATATTTTTTTAAATGGGTTTATTTCAAAATTGCAAATGAAATGGTGTCAAATGTGGCTTCATTCTCAACGAAAAAAATATTAAAAAAATGAAACCTGGTTGCTTTCTTTATAAAATCTGTAGTAGTAGGCTACGTTACATCTTGAATATGATTGTTTAAAAAATTTGAAATCTCTTGGCAGACAATAGGAGAAGTGACAAGAGTTTCTAATTGTTGGTATATTCAAGGAACTCTTCTTTAGTGTAGGCTTCTATTTATCCTTTGTGCATCAACACTTTTTATTTTCTTTTCAATGTTGAAATGAGAGTTTTCCTTCTGCAATTATAATTTATATTTTCCAATTCTTATTACGATAAAGGGTTTTCATAGGTTCTGCTAGTTTTGTCGAGTTGTTGTTGCTTCGTTTATTGTGGTTTGAAGAGGAATGCTATTTATTTTTTGTGAGGGTTTTAATCTTCACTTTCGAGGTTTTAATGGCTCGTTGAAGGTTTTGGCTTTACAGATTAGGAATCCATAACATGTATCGTAGCTTTAAGAGTGTTATGAGTCTATAAGATTTTGTGCATGGTTTTGTTTTTACATATTGAACATTGTTCATTGTAACTTAGGGATGTTTTACATAGTGAGGGATTCTGATGGGTCTTTGTAGTTATGCAGATTGTAAATGGTTGGTGTTTGTAATTTTGCATGATGTGTTATAATCAATGATAAATATTATATTATTTGGTATTTTACTGGAGTTGTGCAAAGTTTGGATATATCTTACAGCTTTATGACATGAACAATTCGAACTTGTTCAATGCAACTGCATTAAATAATTTATATGTTAATAGAGATTTTCAATTTTTGTGTTAAATACAATGTAGAATATATATATTGAATTATGAGACAATCTTTTTTCCTTATCACATAGATTGTATTATATGATCGATGGCAATGGATGCCCATATTCCTAGGAGAACCGATAAAGATAATGTAAGCATTTGCATTGACGTAATTAAAATCTTACCCATTTTCTAAATTATGAGGGTAGGATATGAACATATGGATGACTAGATCCACTAGAATTTTCAATAGTAGTTGATATCATATCTTTGTGTTTCATTAATTATTTACATGATTGTCCATTCTCTTTAGAATTTGACAATCTTCATTAGCTTGTGAGCTTAACACTTTAATTTGGTTAAATATAAAATTTAATAAAAGTTAAAGTTTAGATAAGTTAAGTTAATTAGATTGGATTTTAATCTCTTAAAACAAATTTCATTAATATATATTTTGAATCAACTCCTTTTCTTTTTACAATATTTTTTTTCTCCTCTA